>JAHNEJ010000917.1:0-194060 GCA_022559845.1 Amorphophallus konjac
AAAAAAATAAAATTAGAAAATTAGGGCGGAGGGCCTACCTCGTGGTCCATGTTTCTCCTCTTCTTCTTCTCTGGTTCATTGGGCTCCTCTGCACCCAAGGGAACTTCCCCTTCGTCCCCCGTGGCCGTGGGAGCTTCCTCTTCCTCCCTTGGACTTCGCCTCGCCGGTTGTTCTTCTTCCACCGGTGGGATCGTCTCCCGTTCAATCCGGCGGTGGAGCCGCCGTATGGCCATCTTCTTCCCTCTCCCCCTCTTTTGTGGTGGAGGCTGGGGTGCCTCGTCGCCGGCCATGGTGGTCGTTGGGACGGTGGTCGCCGGAGCTCTCGGTTTTGGGGTGTTTTGGGCGGTGAGTGTTTGAATGAACGGACCGTGACCGTTCGGTTGTTTTTTTTGAAATCTCAGGAAATGTGACGGTCTATCGACCGGCCGTCACATCATTCTGACGCGTCTTTCATAGGCCGTCACATGTAATGGACTGTTTTATTGAAGAATGTGAACCGCCTTGTTTATGACGGATCAAGGGTGATCCGTTACTTTATGTGACGCCCTGTCCTCAGACCGTTATATGCTTGCAAGTTTCTTGATGAATTAAATGGTCTAATTAATGTCAAAATGGTTCCATTTTCTATCATGATGTTCCTTATGGATGCCTCTTGCACGTACAATGGTTATGCTTGGATTCTTGATCATATTTATTTTTTTTGGCTAACCTGTCTTTCATGAAAGGAATTACGAGTAAAGTCACGCTTTGCCGTCCGTCCGGCAGGTAAGTCAGGTATTGTATCTCGTTCCCTCCTTCCCTTAATGCATTACTATATGTTATCTATGATATATTACCTCGAGAACCGGCTGGTCATTCATGTGTCTTGGGATCTGATGTTCCCCTAAAACAAAAATGATGATGATCTAAGTTCACATGTTTAATCGTTGGATAGGCCGTTAGATTGGAAAATTTGGGGACGATGGTTCTATCTTGCACGCCGTGGTTGCAGATGGTGTCCTGATTCTGATTTCTCCGATCTAGCAATATTATTCTCGAGTATCTTGTTATTTTATCTTTCTTTGCTTTTGATTTGGAGATTTTGTTTTCCTTTAGCCCGGCATGCATCACGCGCATTCTTTGAGCATTCGTGAAGCTTCATTTGTTCAAGGTCTCGATGATGGTGAATAGCTGTGTTCTTAAATCCCGAAATAAGGAGAATCATTCCATTCTGAATTAGAAGGTTTCCTTCGATTTGCTCGCTTGATCTGGTTCACTGAAGATTCCTGTCTGGAGTTTAGTCTCTTTCTTTTCCGTTGCCTCCGGCGGCTAGCCGTGTTTCCTTTCCTTAGATAAATAGTTCCTCCAGACTTGCATATCTTTGGTTGGCTATTTCCTTGTGATCAATTCGAGGTTTTCCAGAAAATTCCTATCGCTTGTTGGTACAGAACGGGTGTCGTTTACCTTAACGCCCTCTTTTTGATACACTCCACTTCATTTCCGCTTCATCTCCATGTTCCATTTCGCTTTCGCTTCATCTCCGCTCGTTCCCCTGCAAAGAGGACGTTAAGGAGGGGCATCTGTTGACACCCGTTTTATACCCAATAAGTCGGGTCATCTCCTTATTTCATTCTATATGATGCTCCGAGTTGTTCCCCCTTCATTGAGTCTCTTGGTCAGTTGAAGCCTATTTCTTGGGTTTTAATTCTTGGATTAAGATGTGGCTCCCGGTGGCATTTCGTTGGATGAATCTTAGCAAAACCCTTCACTCTATCTTTGAACCTCAATGCTAATAATGGTCCCAGTCAGGCGCGTTTCTTCCTTATGACGGATGGGTCCTGGACCGTTACTCTTTGAAGAGTCCCAAGGCTTAAGGCCTCGTTGTAAAGCTTATCTTTTAATTCCACGTTGATAATAACGGTTTGTCGTCCAGCCGTTGCTTCACTCTGACGCCCTATGCCTTGGCCGTCGCTTCCTTGAAGAGTCCAGCTTGTTGGGTCTTCTTCCCGTTGATCTTATCTCTTTGGGATAGGGTTGAAAATGGCGGTCGTTCCTTGATGCGTTACTTCCAAGTGGCGGTCTGTCGTGCAGCCGTTACTTCCTTCCGAGAGTCCTGGCAGTTCAGGCCTTTTCTCTGCTACTCCGTGGTCGAGATAAGGATTTGGATTGACGTTATCTCTTTCAAATCTGATCCTCAGGACCCCCCGTTGGTTTCTATGGACTCTTGGTGATATTATCTTCAAGGATTTGCTAAGAGTTATCTCTTTATCTTGCTGAATTATCCTCTGCTCGACCTAAGAGTTTGAGGGTCTATAAGTAGAACCCTTGACTTCATGGCCAAGGGAGAGAAAGATTTGATTCACGACGAAGTGCTGCCGAACTCAGGAGCCATCTTCATCCAGGAGGAGCTGCTTCCCACGTCCATCCATCTTCTAATCAAGGGAGTACTTTAGTTTTGTCTTTCAAGTTCATCATTGCATGCTTGAGTTCTTCCTTGGTTTTCCTCAAAACAAAGCATTGTCCCTCCTCTTCCTCCACGTTTTTCACTGTTCTTTAAGCATACAAACATCCTCCCAAACTTTTAAAACACCCAGAGGGGTTAAAAAACCAAAACTCCTCGATAATTCCCTCTCCTTTTGATGTTCTTAAGCTCTTTAAGAATTGATGCTATGCTTGTGAAAAGGGCTAATTGAGGTTGTCTTGTCTTGTCTTTCTACTTCTTTGGCAGGTTTACAGGTTCATTAGCACGGGGCCCAAGTCTTCTAGCCGGCTGGAAGAGTTGGAGTTAAAAGAATTCAAGCTTTACTACTGCAGGTTACCTGACGGTCTGGTGCAGGCGCGTCACTATCCTCTGGCGGTCTATCGTGCGGCCGTCACTTCCAAGCGACGCACAGGGTTCTGGCCGTTACTTCCAAGTTGATCTACAGGCTTTCCTTGATTTTCTCTCCCGTGGGCGGGTGCTTCATCCACCTATTTCCAAGGTATATTCAGGTCTTTGACTTGTGTTTACTTTGGTGGCGATCACATCTTCCCTTGGTATTGGGCATTAGCTGTCTTCTTCATCATACCTTCTTTATTTTCCTTGCTTGTTCCACCCCTAGCGGTGTGTTTTATTTGTTCCTTGCTCCACGCCCCGGCGTGTGTTTTCCTTTTCCTTAGCGTAATTTGATTGAGGTAGCATGCCCATGCTAGAGCTGGCTATGATTGCCTTGGTTCATGTTCACATGTTCACAGGTTTGAGTAGATCTTTGATTGCTTGTTTGTCATCTTGCCATATTACTTTGCAAACCTCAAAAGTAAGATAAAAGATAGGCAAATAAATATCAACAGGGTCGTGTAGGCCTGCTGGTTCCCTATAATGTGTGGACCTTGTTGCTCCACTACCCCCCCGTTCAACCAGGGGTGGTCAGAGCAACCGACCTAGTTGTCCTAGTGCAGGTCTTCTACCAGTGAAGCCCTTTGTTGGTCTAGGGGGTTTGTCCCTCTTCTCTGGCATAGGTGGCTTCACTGTTGGCACCCTTCCACAAAATAAAAATGGGTGCTAGGTGTCCGCTCAGGGGCTCAACATGGTTGTTGGCAGAGGACGGTGCCCGGGAAGTGAACTACTGGAGTTGTACATCACCATGATCGAGCACATTTTGTCTCTCCACGTACTTGTATATTCCCCGCGTGAGGGTCACTTGCTGATTTCTGACAGCTTGTATCTTAACTAATGAAATATAAATTCTTTATTTTGAGTCGATACTATTGTGCACCTCTTATTGGAAGACTTTTGCGTGTTTCTTGGCGGCTCTTTGTGCTCACGTTCCGCAGTGCTCGCATCCTCCATCCGTTTGCTGCCATCATTTTTAAGGGGAGTCGTGCTCGCCTCTAGGAAACCCTTAGGTTATCTTCTCATTTTCACGGGAAGTCGTGCTCGCCTTTAGGAAACCCTTTGGCTACTTTTTCATTTTTTAAGGGGAGTCATGCTCGCCTCTAGGAAATCCTTAGGCTACCTTCTCATTTTTTAAGGGGAGTGGTGCTCGCGTCTAGGAAACCCTTAGGCTACCTTCTTGTTTTCAAGGGGAGTCGTGCTCGCCTCTAGGAAACCCTTAGGCTATCTTCTTATTTTTAAGGGGAGTCATGCTCGCCTCTAGGAAACCCTTAGGCTACGTTCTCATTTTTTAAGGGGAGTCATGCTCGCCTCTAGAAAACCCTTAGGTTATCTCATTGTTTTCAAGGGGAGCAGTGCTTGCCTCTAGGGAGCCCTTAAGCTATCTTCTCATTTTCGAGGGGAGCGCTGCTCGCCTCTAGGGAACCCTTAGGTTACCTTTTCATTTTCAAGGGGAGTGGTGCTCGCGTCTAGGAAACCCTTGGGTTACCTTCTTGGGATATGTAGGTAACTTACCTTAGTGGAGCACGGCTGGTGACGATTTACTGGAAGTATTTCCTGAGGTTGACGAAGTTCCACGTCCTGGGTACCTCTCCCCACCCCAGCGTCACTAGCCTGTGTGCTCCTTTGTCGAATGTTTCCACTATCCGGTACGGGCCTTCCCAGTTTGGTGCGAGCTTCCCTGTGGCTCCTCTTGGATCAGCCACGCTTGCTCGTCGTAGAACCAAATCTCTAGGGAAGAAGTGTCATTCTTTAACCCGGGCGTTATAATATTGGGCCAGCTTCTGTTGGTATGCTATGAGTTTTACTTGTGCGCCTGCTCTATCTTCCTCGAGCAGGTCCAAGTTCTCCCGCATCGCTTGGTTATTCCTGGCCTCGTCGAAGTGTCCCACTCACAACGTGGGGTTCGATATTTCCATCGGTACCACTGCCTCAGCGCCATAGGTGAGGTGGAAGGGTGTTTCCCCGGTGGCGGTTCTAGCGGTGGTTCGGTGGGCCCATAGGACGCTCGGAATTGAGTCTACCCATGAATCGCCTATTTGGGCCAACCGGGTCTTGATGTTGTGGAGGATTATTCGGTTGGCATTTTCTACCAGTCCGTTAGCCTGGGGGTGTCCTACTGAAGTGTAGTGGTTCCAGATTCCCAGTTCTGAGCATTTCTCCTGGAATGTCGTGCTCGCGAACTATCTGCCGTTGTCGGTTGTGAGAACCCTTGGGATCCCAAAGCGGCAGATGATGCTTCACAGTATGAACTTCCACGTTGCTTCGCTCGTGATCTTTTCCAATGGTTCCGCTTCGATCCACTTGGTGAAGTAGTCTATGGTGACGATGAGGAATTTTGTAACACCCTCAAATATAGCTAAGTTGTACTCTATATCACCGAGGCGTCTTTTCAAGTATCGGCTCAGTTCTTGGAAAGAACTCCGAAGTTAAGCGTGCTTAATGGGGAGTAGTACTGGGATGGGTGACCTGCCCGGGAAGTCCCCCATTCTGGAGCCGATCATTGTTAAAAAGGGATAAAACCGTGAGGCCAGTAGGCCAAAGCGGACAATACCTCGACGGTATAGAGTATGGGGCGTGACAGAATGGTATCAGAGCTATACCCCAGCCGGAAGTGTGGGAACTAAGTGCCATGCAGGGCAAAGTGCTACGCTATGGGAGCCACCTCTTGAGTCCATAATGGAGCAAAGTGCTACATAGTGGGAGCCACCTCTTGAGCCTGTAGGGGCCACCTCTAGAGTCCTACCTGCCTGGGGGCTTGATTGCGTGCTATATGTGCCCAGCGACGAGGACGTCGCCTATATAAGAGGGGTAGATTGTAACACCCTCAAATATAGCTAAGTTGTACTCTATATCACCGAGGTGCCTTTTCAAGTATCGGCTCAGTTCTTGGAAAGAACTCCGAAGTTAAGCGTGCTTAATGGGGAGTAAGCGTGCTTAATGGGGAGTAGTACTGGGATGGGTGACCTACCCGGGAAGTCCCCCATTCTGGAGCCGATCACTGTTAAAAAGGGATAAAATCGTGAGGCCAGTAGGCCAAAGCGGACAATACCTCGACGGTATAGAGTATGGGGCGTGACAAATTTCTTCCTCCCTTGTGCCTCGGGGAAGGGACCTAGTATGTCCACCCCCCACCGCGCGAACGGGCTGGGCTCCATCAAGGCGTGAAGCTGTGTAGCCGACTGATGGTGTAAGTGGGAGTATTTCTGGCACTGTGGGCACCTCCGGACATACTCGAGGTAGTCTTGTTGTAAGGTGGGCCACCAGTATCCTTGTCGAATAAGTGTTCGAGCGAGTGCTCATCCTCCTACATGGCCCCCGCAGAGTCCATAGTAGACCTCTTGGATGGCTTGGCTGGCTTCCGTGGGGAACAAGCACTTCAGTAATGGAGTTGAGAGGGACTGGAAATACAGCCGGCCGTTCAGCATTGTGAAGTGGGCTGCTCTTGCTCGCGTGCGCCGGGCCTTGGCGCGGTTGCTCGGGAGCTGTTGCGGAAGGAGGAAGTCCAAGAGAGGGTCCATCTAGGAGGGCTCGTAGTCGATTGCATTTACCTGGGGTATTGGCTCGTCAATGCTCGATGTCGATAATTCTTCTATCAGGATCGACCTTGAGTTGGAGACTGCGGTGGCTGACGCCAGATGAGATAGGGCGTTTGCTCAGACGTTCTCCCCCCGCGGGATGTGGACCACCTCGAAGTGGGAGAATTTGTTCACCGCCACCTTGGCCTTCTCTAGGTATTTGATCATGGTCGGTTCGCACGCCTCGAACTCTCGTCGGACCTGGTTGGCAATAGGCATGGAGTCGCTGTACGCTCGTACGCTGGATGCCCCCAAATGTTTCGCCATGCGCAGTCCTGAGAGGAGTTGGGAACTTGAATCGCAAGGCATACTGGAGTTCTAATCCTTCAGGTGAGAGTAAAATGAATCCCGCTCCGCTGCCCGCTGCACATGATGATCCGTCAATGTATAGCTCCCATGTAGGTCCGAAAGATTACTCGGGCAAGTCCTCGGCTGGTATGGTGCATTCAGCGACGAAGTCGGCGAGGGCCTGAGCTTTGATTGCGGTCCTTTGGCGAAACTTGACGTCAAACTCCCCCAACTCGATCGCCCATTTGATCAGCCTTCCCGAGGCATCGGGGTTCTGGAGGATTTATCGCAGTGGCTGGTCAGTGAGGACGATGATGGGGTGAGCTCAGAAGTATGGCCGCAGCTTGCGAGTGGCCGTAATAAGTGCCAAGGTGAACTTTTCAGTTCGCTAGTACCAGAATTTCGATCCTTGTAACGCTCGGCTGACATAGTAGATAGGTTTCATGATGCCTGTCTCCTCGTGCGTGAGTACATCACTCATGGTGTCTGACGTCACAGAAAGGTACAAGAGTAGCTGTTCGCCCTTTTGTGGTTTGGCGAGGACGAGAGGTGTCGCTAGATAATGCTTCAATTCCTCGAATGCCTGCTCGCATTCTTGAGTCCAGTCGATCTAGCCTTTCTTCTTTGGCGCTTGGTTGGCTTGCTTGATTAACCGGAAGAAGGGGAGGCAGTGCTCAACGGCTCGGGATAGGAACCAAGCCAAGGCGGCGATGCACCCGGTGAGGCACTGTACGTCCCTCACTCGCCCGGGACGCTGCATCTCCAGCACTGCTTGGATTTGGTCGGGGTTGGCTTCGATCCCCCGGTGGGTAACCAGGAAGCCTAGAAACTTCCCCGATCGTACCCTGAATGCACATTTTGCCGGGTTAAGCTTCATATTGTACCTCCTGAGGGTGGTAAAGGTCTCCGCCAAGTCCCCCAAGTGCTCGGCGGCTCGGAGGCTTTTTACGAGCATGTCGTCGATGTACACCTCCATGTTGCGGCCAATCTGCGAGTCGAACATATGGTTGACGAGGCATTGGTAGGTCGCCCCTGCATTCTTTAGCCCAAACGGAATCCGAGTGTAGCAGTATAGGCCGTGGTCGGTGACGAACGTGGTTTTATCTTGGTCGGGCTTGTGCATGCTGATCTGATGATAGCCGGAGTAGGCATCTAAGAAGCTTAGCATTTCATGCCCGGCTGTGGCGTCGACCAGTTGGTCGATCCGTGGCATGGGAAAGCTATCCTTGGGCAGCTTTGTTGAGGAAGGTGTAGTCCACGCACATCTGCCACTTCCCATTGCTCTTGGGAATCAGGACTACGTTGGCTACCCAGTCTGGGTATTGAGTGGGTTTGAGCAGCCCTGAGCGCAGCTTCTTGCTTACCTGCTCTCTGATGATGGCCTGTCACTCGGGGTTGCAACACCATTAGTGCTGCTGTACCGGGAGGCAAGTGGGGTCCAACCTGAGCTGGTGGGTGATGACCTCTGGTGGGATCCCGGGTAGCTCATCCTCAGACCAAGCGAACACATCCTGATTGGTCGTGAGGAAGCGCGTGTAGGCCTGCTTGTCCTTCTCGGACAGAGCTGCGTCGATCTTTAGTGTCTTATTGGGATCGTCCCCCACTTGAATGAGGTACAAGTCTTCGACTGGCGCACTCGTGATCGGACTTGGGTCCTTAGCTCTTGCTTTCTTTTCAGGTGGCATCTCCCCGGGGCCCCGGTCGCGAGTCGAGATGAGGTAGCATCTTCTGGATTCCCTCTGTACTCCTCTAACCTCTCCCACCCCTCGGGCGGTGCGGAACTTGAGTTTTTGATGGTAGGAGGGGGGGATGCCTCAAAGCGTGCCGAGGATCCCTCGGCCGATGATGGCGTTGTATCTTATCATAGCTCGAACAACCGTGAAGTCGGCGAGGAAGGTTACCTCTTTTGGTGCGGTTCCCAATGTGATTGGAACCGAGATATGCCCTTCTGGTTGAACTGTAGTACCATAGAATCTGTAGAACAGTGTGTGTAGGGGCGTCAATCAAGATAGGTCTACACCCATGAGCACAAGACAGTCGTACGCGATAATATCCGGTCCGCTTCCATTATCGACTAATATTTGACGCACGATACATTTGTTTATGGTGGCAGAAACCACCAAGGCATCAGAGTGGGGTGTGGTCACACCCTCCAGGTCATCCTCATAGAAAACAATGGGGTCTCCTAGACGCCCAGGGGTAGAAACCCCTCATTGAGTGCCGTCGCCTTGGTCCACATCGTGGACAGTAGATGCGTATCATCATCGACGGCTTGCGCTATCGCCCCCCCCCCCCCGGCCGGTCCCCCAGAGGTCATCGTGACCTCCTTTCGGTTGGGCCGGTTGTCGATCTACAGGGGCGTCTTCTGTCGCCTCTCGGCAGCTTTGGCGAGGAACTTGTCGAGGAGTCCTCGGCGGACAAGGTCCTCGATAGCATCCCTTAAGTTGATGCAGTCGGTAGTGTCGTGGCCGTGGTCGCGATGGTAATGGAAGAACTTCTTCTTGCTCCTTGTGCTCGGATCGGATTTCATCCGGGGAGGCCACTTGAGAAAGGGCTCCTCACGAATCTCCATCAGGATCTGATCAGGTAGAACTGTCAGGGGCGTGTAGTGGCGATAAGCACCCCTCTCCTTCTCGGAACGGTCGCAACGGTCCCCGTCGCATCGCTCTCGCTTATTCTGGCCCTCTCGTGGTGGGTTGGCGGACCTTTTGCGATCGGGCCGATCGGACCCGGCCGCGCAGTCGAGGGCAGCAGTGTTCTCCTCGCAGCGTGCGTGTTTCTGCGCTAGCGCGAGGAGGTCGGGGAGTGTCGTCGGGGCTTCAACCCCGAGGGCGCGTCAGAGGATGTGGTCTCGCGTCCCCTAGGTGAGCGCCGTGGTTGCTATGTCGACGTCGAGGCGGGGAATGCGGAGTGCCTCCGAGCGGAAGCGGGAGACAAAGTCCCACAATGTCTCTTCTTTCCCCTGTCTGAGGGTGAGTAGGGTCACCGCGGACTTGGCCACTTTTCGGCAGCCGATAAAATTCTCCTTGAACAACTTCTTGAGCTGCTGGAAGGAGGAGATGGTCCCGGCCAGTAGGGACTCGAAGCAGGCCCGGGCATTCTCCCGGAGGGTCGTCACGAACGCTAGGCACTTCACAGTGTTTGAGGCCCGGTGAAACACCAAGTGGGACTCGAAGCTGTGCATGTGATTGACCGAGTCGGTAGTGCCGTCGTAAGAGGTGAACGACGGCAACTGGAGTTTTGGCTGAATGGGGGCTTCCATGATCTCCCTAGAGAAGGGAGCGTGGAAGTCTATGTCGTCGTTGATCAGGCCGCGATTCTTAGCAGCCAAGAGGACGTCATCCAGGTATCGAGCTTTGTCCTCGTTCTCGTTGAAGCACTAGAGCCGGTGATCCATCTCCGGGTTGGAATGCAGTGGGCTGCGTACCCTTGGTGTGGGCTGGCTACGCGATCATCGGGTCCTGACAACCGAGGCGTAGGACGCCTCGCGTGCTTGGCGGGAGTTCTCCCCGGTGTGTCCCCTCTCGTCCTCCCGTCGTTCGGGTAGGGCACGCTGGGGTCCCATTCTTTGGTCCCGAAGCTCCTGGCAGAATTCTGTCAGGGCTCGGATCTATTGGCGGAGTTCATCTAGGTCACCCGGAGTGACCTCTTGTCGGGGATGAGCGGAGGAAGCTTCCTGCGATCCCCGGCGGGAGTTGGGTCCCTGGTGGGAGCCACGCCCTCGGTTGCTGGCGTTGCGGAGGCTTCCATGGGGTGCCATAGCTTTCTGCTCGAGATTCCCACAGACGGTGCCAAGAAGTGTAGAGGCAAGAAAATGGTTCCTAGGCCACATACCACCTTCTCTATTTATTTGTTGGGGAAGTCATCTCGCGCCCGTGGAAGCCTGCACACCAGAAGCCAGAAAGGCGTCAGAAGGAGTTCCAGGTGCTATCCTAGGGGACAACCCTCTGATGCTTAAGTCAGCAACGGTCAAATGAAGAACAGAGAAGAGCAAGTTGAGAGGGAAGGAAATCATAGTCGAGGGCTGAAGGGTCGTGTAGATCCTCGGAACGAGTGCTCGCCGCTCCCAGCGAGGTCGCCGGAGGAGAGTTTCCCCTTCAGTGTCGGTCGTAGCTGCTCCCTCCTTAGCGTATGATCAGCAGCTCTATTCTCTTGTGTAGCAGTATGGGGTTTAGTAGAAGAATCTACCGTCCCTATCTTCTCTATCGTTCTTCCCTTTATAGGGGTTGTCCTGGAGCAAAGAGCCTCATCCCTCGATGGGGAAGGGCGTTCGTAGTAGAGTAACCCTCTCCGCTATAGCGGTGGAAGTTTCCCGTTGGGGGTGATTACTCCGACGTTGGCTTGTCCCGGGGTGAGTCTTACGGCGCTCGTGGGCCGTGCTCACCCTTTATGGGGTCAAGGCCGACGTCACGGGGGCAACGGTCAGTCGCCGGAGAGTCCTCCAGCGATAACTGCGCTTAGGCTGTAACCCTTACGCCTTGTAGAATCTGATGCTCTTTTGGGCTGGGCCTCCCCTTAGTGGGCCACACCTATATGTCCACCTCTTGGGCGCGCTCTCTTGAGAGCTATCTGTCGTGGGCCTGTTGTTACTGGGTCGTTATTGGGTTAAACCGGATTTACCCTCCTCACCATACTCTTTGAAATTCACATTTTCTTTTCATTTTTGATTTTCTTGCTTGCTACCATGTTTTTGTTCTTTTTGTTCATTTTCACATTCTTCCTTTGTTTCTTACCTTTTGATTCATGATGGATGTGTGAAAAGGGTTGTTTTTAATTCCAATACATTGTTTTCAATTGATGGAAGGTGGTATGGTTCATGGAAAAATGATCCTGACTAGGCCGGTATGTGTGTGAGGCATAATAGGGCCAACCATATGAAGGAGTCGACCTGTGTGTGTTGAAGTGTCGACATGTTCTTTGTGCTACCAACTCATAACTGCCTTTGTTTGACTGAAGTGTCGACCTCCTGTAAACAGAGTGTCGACCTGTGCTCTGTTTTCCCCAGTTATAATAGTTTCTGTCTGGTTGAAGAGTCGACCTCCTGTAAGTGGAGTGTCGACCTGATGGGTAGTGTCTGGCGGCCTGACTGGGTGATGACCACGGGCGTGTCGACTTGTGCTGGGTGAAGTGTCAGCCTGTGTCATTCCTATTTTGAGGATGTGCAGACCTGTGTTGTGAATGAGGTTGACTTGCCTGGTTGTTCTGAAAGATTTTCTTGGAAGTTCCAGGAGTTATCACTTCTGCTGATTCAACCTTCTCTTTTCCCTTGTTGGTGGATTTTTCTTGGTTTTGGATGGGTTTTGTGTTTGAGGTGGAAGCACTTGTGGAGGATACAAAGGTGACAGTTTTCAAACCAAGTTCCTTTTTGTTGGTGGGATTAAAACCCAACCCTTCCTTGTTGAAGTTCATTTTTGTACCTAGCAATAAATCTAGGTTTCCCCTGCCATCTACAAACTTTTCCAAGGATTGTTGTTTGTCATTAAGTTCTTTCTGTAGTTTTTCACTATTTTCAAGAAGTTGAGAATTGACTTGTTTGACGACTTCATATTTTTCATTGCACAGTTTGATGTCATTTTCATAACTTTACATCTTCATTTTTATTTCATCAATTTCATTTCTTAAGTCTTCATTTTCAACTTCTAAGTAAGCCATTTCTTTTCTACCATCTTCCAAATCTTCAATCAAATTTTTTAAGTCTTTAATTTCAGATTCCAGGGAGACAATTTTCTCACTTATGCTTTGATCATGCATAGTTGAGTTAATTTTCTTTTTCAAGGCTTTATTTTCTTTCTTATACATGTCATACTTATCCACGAGTTCTATCAGGCTTCTTCCCAATCACTAGCAATGAAGTGCTCAAAAGGAGAATTTACCTCAGATTCTTCGTCTCCTTTGGCCATTAGGCAGAAGTCTTCCTTTTCCTTCTTCGTGGAGCTTGTTTCATCATCATCTTCCTCCTCATCGCTCCATGTGTATACCATGGCTTTGTTCTTCTTTTTCCCTTTCCATTGGCTAGCTTTCTTCATTCTTTTAGGACACTCAGTCTTGACATGTCCTGGTTTGTTGCAAGAGTAACAAATAATCTTGTCAGCTTTCTTAAAATTTTCAGAACTTGATCTATAACCTTTCTTTACTTGTGGCTTCCTTTTCATGAAACCCTTTCCTTCTTTTCTCAGAAAGCTTCTGAACTTACGTGTGAGCATGGCCACTTGATCCTCATCTTGCTTACTGGTAGAAGTCTCACCATCCTCGGAGGTAGTTTGGCGACTAGGTCCGACCTTTAGAGCCAAATGCTTCTTCTTGGTCACTTCTATCTCCTTGTTCTTCAGGTTAATCTCATAGGTCATGAGTGACCCTATGAGCTCTTCTACCTTGGTGGTTGATAGATCTCTGGACTCTTCAACCACAGTAGCCTTGGTATGCCATGTCGGGGTTAATGATCGGAGAATTTCTCTCACTATGTCCTGCTTTGTATATTTCTTTCCCAGATCAGTTAGACTATTTGTGAGCGTAGTTAAACGAGTATACATATCTTGAATGGACTCATCAGGCTTCATTCTAAACATTTCATACTCAGAAATCAAGATGTTAGCTTTGGTTTCATGCACCTGAGATGTGCCTTCATATATTACCTCTAAGCCATTCCACATCTCCATGGCTGTCGCACAGGTTGATACTCTTGAAAACTCTATTGGATGAAGAGAGCACTACATGTTGTGCTTGGCACTCCAGTTGACTATTGATCTTCTTATCTGCTCCTTAGTTCAGACGTCTTCATCTTCTGGAAGCTCGTAGGGGCCCTTGCTAATAACTCGCCAGAGCACATAGTCTTGGGGGCGGATGAACACCTGCATATGATTTTTCCAATAAGGGTAGTTAGATCCAGTGAAGTAGGGCGGTCTGTTAACAAAATGTCCTTCGGGCATAAGACCCTTGGATGCAATTCCACCATTTCTCTCAAGGTTGTTGGACCCCATCATGAGAGTTTGGCTCTAATACCACGTGTTGTGTGGGAATGCCTGATCTAGAGGGGAGGGGTGAATAGATCTGCCCCTCCTTTTCTAGATAAACAAAGATTGCAGCGGAATAAAATAACTAGCACATGAAACAAGAACTTATACGCAAGATGATGAAGTGTAAATAGACAACGAGCCGAAGCAAGCATCCATCGTAGGGCGATTAAGCACATGTAAACCACAAGAATAGGGATTTTTAGGTGGTTCGAACTCAAGCCCGAGTTCTATGTCCAACCCCCACTTAAACCAAGTGAGGCTTCACTAGTGCCACCGCACTAAGCCGCTGTGAACACAACAAATGGCACAACCGGCCAACTACAGACAAGAGAAGCCCTCTGTCTGTCTTCCTACAGTACCAGATAGGGACTGAAACACCACAGACTAGAGAACACCTTCGTCTGTCTTCCTACAACACCGGTAGGGACGGTTTACAGTTTTTGATAAGAATAAATGAAAAAGAACAATGGAAAAATTCAAACAGAGTGAGTGAAACTCAGGCCGTGAGAAAAGTTTCTGTCTGAAGGATGGAGAGCTTGGACGACTGCTTGCAGAACCCTTGCTTCCTTCAAAATGGCTTTTCCTTGCAGGATGAGGAGCAGGTGGAAGAGGAGCTTACGATCAGCTTTAGATCTTCAGGCAATGGCCTTGGGCAGTTCTCCTTCTTCTTTCTTCTTCTCTTCTTGTTCTGGACACAGCTGGCTTAGATTTCTTTATCTTCTCCAAGATGCGCCAGCAACGGTAGCAGTAACAACTTCTTCTTGCTCTATTTTTCTGTCCGTCCAGCTCTCAACAGTAGTAGCTCACCTCCTCTTTTTGGCGCCTGCACAGTTCCCTATGTGCATGGGATTATGTCACACAGTTGGCCCAGTAGAGGGAGCTTTCCCTCCAAAACTCATATCCACTTTTGTTCCAAATCTGAGCATTAAATGATCCTTGTGGACAACATCCAGCATACGGCTTCCTCATTGGCTCAGGTCACTTCTATGCTTGGTGTACCTTCCTAGGATCATCTCCCATTGGCTGCCAACAACAGGTGGTGTGACATTTGCCATAATTGAACTCTGTCACAACTGCCACCAAAAAGTCATTTCAGATATGGTGATGATGGTTGAGTCATATGTCTAACCTTGGGAGTTGCTCCAAACCTCGAAATCTATGTTTTTTGGGATTTGCGGTTCATATTTATATTCCCTGGATGATCTGATGTGCTTTAAAAAATAGCTTAAAAGGCTTCTGGAAGAACCATAGTGTCGACCTCCTGTGAAGGAAGTGTCGACACTTCTTAGTAAAACTGTCAATATAACACTCTCTGGAAGACCATAGTGTCGACCTCCTGGTACAAGGTGTTGACACTTCCTTTGAGGAATCCTATCTTCAATGCTCTCTGGAAGATCATAGTGTCAACCTGCTTGGTACAAGGTGTCGACACTTCTTAAAAAAACTGCCAATATAACGCTCTCTGGAAGACCATAGTGTCGACACACTGGAACAAGGTGTTGACACTTCTTTATAGAGGAACGTTTATAATGCTCTCTGGAAGGGCCTGAGGTCGACCTCCTGATAGAGACAGGTCGACACTTCCTTGTGAGCTTCTTCGGACAGATTCTTTGAGGTGACTTGGGCACGTTCTTTTGCCATCCCTTATTACGTATTTGGCTTATCTGTCATGAAAATATTAGTCAATGTCAGCAATCAGGGGATAAGAGTTTTAATGACTCAGAGTGTTGGAAAGCATCAAAACTATAGAATGTCAATGACTCATGGTGTTGAACAGCATCAAAACCGTAGGGACATAACATTTAAGACCCATGTAAACAATCATGGTTGAGATTTTGGAGGGCATTCATGTATCCCTCTTCAACAATACCGCTTCATTTAAAAACAGAAATATTTAATATGCCTTAGGATTTGTACCCATGTTGGGGTAAAAATGCAAATCATGAAGTTTAAGTGGTATACATACAAAGTCAGTGCAAAATTTAAGTGGTAACATGCCTTAACATTTCTGATTATATGGCGGGGATGCACATGTGACTTTGTTTTGGAATATAGGGCATCAAAAGCAATAGCTTGATTTCATTTTCAAGAGTCTAGATACAACTATCAAAAATCCCCCAATGGTGAAAAAGTATACTAGATACGAAAAGTCAGTGCAAGATTTTAGACCAGGTTGTACGTTGGTAAGTGATATCTTCATCTGTTGTTATATAGCTGGTACTAAATTTGGGAGTATATTGTCCTAATATGATTCATATAGGGACCATTGGAATCTACTCATTTATGCAACTTTGATAAGAAATTTGGAGACCTAGTAGACCAGTGCATGATACTTTTGGATTCTTTGTTAAATGCTAATCCTAAGAGAATGGAACCTGATATCCGACGTTATATGCTCCCTATCTCTCTTGTATATGTTTATTATATGTTGGTGGTCTAAATAATATAATTTTCTTTGCTCAGTTTTGTGTTAGACATATTTCGGGCAGAGGGTAGACAAGAGTCATGCAAAGATATATTCCATTTCAATTGTACATTGGTAAGTGATATCTTCATCTATTATTATATAGCTGGTACTAAATTTGGGAGTATATTATCCTAATATGATTCATATAGGGACCATTGGAATCTACTCATTTTATGCAACTTTGACAAAAAAAATTGGAGACCCAGCAGGCCCGTGCATGATACTTTTGGATTCTTTGTTAAATGCTAATCCTAAGAGAATAGAACCTGATATTCGGCGGTATATGCTCCCTAGCTATCTCTCTTGTATATGTTTATTATATGTTGTTGGTCTGAATAATATAATTTTCTTTGCTCAGCTTTGTGTTAGACATATTTTGGGTGGAGGGTAGACAAGAGTGTGATGTAGAGATATATTCCTTTCTTATTTTTTGTTCCAAAGATTTGTGTTTATTTCATATTTTGTTGAACATAACTTTTTCATCATAATTACTAAGTAATGTTTTCTAATGCATCTACCTATTGGCAGGTCCCACAATAAAGGAATGGTTTAGAATGTGGCATGTTTGTTTAATGCTACATGTATCTGTTTTTGCAAGATGCTCCAACGCCCTTCAAGCTGGATGGTTATCCGTATTTTGTATGTGTTTTACATGCAAAGTGCTTTTGCAAAATGCTTATTGTGAAGTATTAGTTTTACATGCAATCAAGCCCGAAGCCCCCCCTTTTATTAAAGATGAAAGAAAGAAAATTAGAGATGCACTTGGGAGCCATATTCTTTGGCTCATAGAATATGTAAAGTATCTTTCTTATTTGTTAAGAAAATATTGTCATGTTTAACTTTCAAGTAAAATTACTTATAAATATTTAACTATTTTACAGGTTATGATTGATGCACAGAACAGTTCATCACCCAACTCTTGATTCCCTTACTAACATGGTGATATATGTTAGACCGCCCCCCTCATTTTCGATATATATATTGATTGTAATATAATGTTTACACTAATTTTGATTGTGTATATATTTTCACATACATGCATTTGTTTGTTGTTGATGAAACTTTGCTATATTTTTTATGATTACAATGTTGATACATTGTCACAATCATACTTGATGATGGCATTCTGTATATAATATCAAGTTATGGTTTGAATGTGAATGTCCAGATTTCTTGATCTATGTGAATGATATGAATGTGCAAGTCTTGAATGTGTAAAGTTTGTGAATGTGTACAAGTTATGGTTTGAATGTGAATGTCTAGATTTCTTGATATATGATATGTGAATGTGCACGTTTTGAATGTGTGTAAATTTTGTGAATGTGTACAAGTTATATGGTTTATCTATGAATTTAGTTACAGGTTACCTACGGTTCATATAGGCATTACAGATGAATTTGTTACGTACATAATTAGTTCAGGTTATCTATGGTTCAAATGGATTATCTATTATTAGTATAGATTATTTAGGATTAAGATTAAAAGAAACATTCATCTACGGTTCGTTCACGTTAGCTACGTTTTATTAACAGCTTGAAAAATCGTAGGAAATTATCTATATGATAAAAGTCGTAGGCAATTACCTACTATAATTATTGTTAGTGAAAACTGCGTAGGTACCGACGCGATAAAAATCAGAGGAGAATACTTACGCGACATAAATCATAGGTATTTACCTACTACCACCTATGCGACAATAACCGTAGGAGAATACCTACGCGACATAAATCGTAGAAAATTACCTACTATCACCTACGCGACAAGAACCGTAGGAGAATACCTACGCGACATAAATCGTAGGTAACTACCAACAACCACTTACGTAATAAAACCATAGGAAAATACCTATGCGACATAAATCATAGGGTATTACCTACTACTAGTGTCATAGGTAAAAAACTACGTAGGCATGCCATATACGTCACAGGTAATCACCTACTCGATAAAACTCGTAGGTAATTACCTACGACATGCGTCGTTGGTAAAAACTACGTAGGTAAATCTTTACCTACGCGATAAAATTCTGTAGGTTATGACCACCCTATACCTACGCGACTCTATCGTAGGTATTGACCACACTATACGTACCTACGGAATTTTGTCGCGTAGGCAAAGGTTTACCTACGTAGTTTTTACCAACGACACTGAGCCGTAGGGAGTGTCGTAGGTAAAAGTTTTACCTACGGTTTTTTTGGCCTTTACATACCACATTTGCCGTAGATAAAAACCAGTTTTCCTATAGTGAGTGATGCCAACGTACAGTGAGCGCTGAAGAGACTAACATTACTGATAGCGAGTATAATCTCGATGTCGCAACCCATGCTGCATTTGCATAGATTTTAGAAGCGGCAACACTAGAATCATGAGAAGAGAGAAGGAGATAATTAAAACAATGTTGCGGCCTGCAGAGATCCAAAAAAACAAAAATGGCAAAAACATGCTAGGAATTAGAACAGATTGCCAGGCTTGTCGAGGCCCTCCCTGGAAATTGTACTGCTTGTGCTGGCCCTGTTGGGCCCCTCCTGGCTCTAGACGACCACGAATGTGTTGGCCGTGCCGGTGTCATCTTCCGAGGTTGATGTCTGGTCTGATCTCGATGCAGCGGCGGGACCCAGGAGCTGTTCGAGGTTCTACAAGCAACAACCGCCGAGGAAGGTGGAGCACTTCAGGATGGTCATCGAGAGGGCAGAGCATAGATGAATGTGCCCAGGGGGAGATGGGTGATGGGAAGCTTCAACCCCACCAGCAACTTCACCCTCTTCTTGGAAGAAGGTGCCGCCGTTGTCTTGGGTTCACAGGTGCAGATCAAAAGAACTCCGTTTTCTATTTTCGTCTTCACTTGGAGGAACAGGAACAGACGCAAGCCAATACGAACCGAACCGGATTAACTCTAAACACTTGAACCGGCGAAAAAAAAACTCCAATTCTCTTATAATATATGTTATAGATAGATATATCCTCCGTATTTACATATATATAAAGCCCTTCTCTTCATTCTTTTCCCAAAGAAATTTAAGGCACATATATTTAATATATACATCCACACAATAATACCCCGTCACTTGAGAACCTTTTGTATATGATCCTCTAGGCCCATAGTCACTCTAGTTTAAGGTCCATTAACTTCTAATTCCCAATTAGAAGTAAATTATACTTATTATTCGCTTCTACAAGAGCCGAATAATAGCTTAATTCATTCAAGACCTATGATCATGTTGGGTTAAGCAAATCTGTGTGATCTCAGAAGAAGCTAGGTTCAAACCACTCTGTCTGGTACTTGTTTGTCCATAGTTATCCCATCGCTATAATCCCTCGCTCCTTCTATGAGTCTGGTTCGATCGAGGGTATGGTAATTGTCAAACCTCATGATCATACCATTTGACTATGACCTCCTAAAAGTGTATGATGCCCTTTCCAAACGAACTCACATTACCCAAGTTAGGGGTTTAGTGGAGTATCAGTGTCTTGACCCATTAACTGTCTGATTTATACCTGATAGTGAGCGATCCCCTCTTGACCATTGACGATCTTCACAAGTATCCCGACATGGTCAATGACTTGGCATTTCATGACTTATGGTTAAAGTCACTTAACCAAGTATCTAACCATTGCAGTTCTCATGTAAGATCCGATCAATGTCTCAAGTCAAAGGACCAACGATACTACTGAGATAGTTGCATCTTCAGTTGACATTAGGTATAATTAACCATCTGAAGAACCAATGGCGGATCAGTAGGATGTACACCTACACATATGTGTTGGTGCCCCGCACCAGTGACCATGAGACTGGTTACCCACACATCATGTGCTCTGGCTTAATAGGTAATCAATGTCCATGAGTGATTACCCTCCTACTAGAGACAATTTTAAGGTATGTGTCCATGTAAAGTCCGTCTCATGATCGAGATCCCATCTTGAGTTGACTTTACAGCCACATATCTTAGGGATAACGTAAAGCAATATATCATTACTAATTTACGTTCAAATACCACTTTATTAATGAGGAAAAAGATTGTACAACTATCGGGTCTACCCGGCTCGAATTGGCATGTAGGACACCCAATACTAACACATCCGTCATGGGGGACCGGGATTGGACGCCGAAGAGACACAACCTAGGGTTCTCCCGCCTATTCAAGGAATGGTGGGGATCAGCTGGTGTGTCGATGGCATGACCTAGGCTATTGATGTCCGTCGCCTGATGTTGACATCTAAAAATTAGTGCTGGGGTGAAATGAACTGGCACTGTCGGGTTCAACTCAGGCAAAGATAAAGTCAAAAATACTCTATGGGCTTCTATGGAAAACCTGCAGTCTTATTTGACCCAAGCTAAAAAACGTAAAAAGACCATGTGGCAGAATATTATGATGCCAATGTAGCCTAAATTGTAAAATGGTCCTGGATAAGTCTAAAACTGCAATACGGCGCCGGATCGATTCAAAATTGCATCTAGAAGAGATGAAAAAAATCCAAATCGCAGGAAGTCAAAGTATTCTTGAAAAGACACTACTGCAGACTCAACACGAGGACTCGATAGTAAAAAAAGTAATAGGTCGGCATGAACTAGCACCGCATATGCCGTCGATTCACCTTCAACCTGCAAACACTTTGGGAGAAGTGAAACGACACTGATTTAGGCCAGATTTAGCGATGGATTAGTTGTTCATGCCTCCTACATGTGCCCCAGCGCCAGATCACCAAACTGGTGCAAGTTCACGCGACTGGTTGCCTATAAAAGGACCCAGTTTGTGGCTATTTTGGGAAGAAAAAAAAGATCGAAAAAAAAGAAGAGAAGAGAGAAAAAGGGGAATCCACGATCGAAAAGGAGAGCGGCAGCAGAACGGCCAAGAAGGAGAGTGTAACGACCCAAGATTCGGGTACCGTGTCAACCCGATACCATTCGGATCCTACGCCGCCACCCACGAGCTAGAATGCTCAGAAGGGTTATTTGGGGTGTTATGGTTATGCATTGAAATTCTAAACAAAAGTAGGAAATAAATTACATGATTAATATATAATTGGTAGAAATAAAATTAATAGTTTATAAAAATGAATATAACTACAGAGTCTAGTCCACAAGTATAGTCAACAAGAAAAGAAACGTACTCTACTACGGGGTATACCCCGGCACTGGCAAGCTGGCTACTACTAGCCCTTCGACCAGAAAGCTCCACCTTCAAGAGAAGCGCCACACCTAAAAAAGTAGGGAGTGAGCCTCATCTTATTGGCTCAGTAGGAGTCCCTCGGATCCCCACCATAACAAAAACAGTAAGCAGTAACAATAATAATAACAATAATAAAATAACGACAGTGCTACCCTAAGTCTGTAAATGGAGGAACCATGAAGCCTCTATGATACCCTAAGTCTCACGGTCGTAACAACCCATCTTCACTGACGGAACCTCTAACAAGGCCATACGACCAAACCCATAACCTCCAATCTCAGGAGGCTATCTAAACATTGGTAAACCTTGGTCTCGAGATAGAACCAGTGGGAAAACCATGCCCCAGATAGGGTGACAACATCCCGTATGTCGGAAGGGCCATGACAACGCTGTCAGTAACTCAACCTTCACCAGCATAGGGTCCGCTACTCAAGTATTCACAACAAGGCCATGTGCATCCACTGACGTCTTATACTGCACTAAGCTCTCATATGCACGCACACTACACACACCAGGTCAAGGAAGGAGCAGAGGAGACACACACACACACACCACACCTTGGGACTAGCTAGGATCCATACCTCTGCACCCGTCAGTACGGTCGTGTCAAGCTACCTGACATGGGGAATGCGCCACTGCATCCGTCAGCAGTGTACTCTTGTCCCAACCAAGGTATGGCGGTCTCGCATCTCAACAAGGAGCATCGTATGCACTGCGTGGTCTCACCCAGTCCAACCATGATGGGCCTTTAGGATCTTCCGCGGTTTCGTAGAATCCCGTCGAACTCTATCATTCGCGGTCTCCCAGAAATCTTGAGAAAGGCGCACACGCGTACGCAAACCACCGTAAACCACGGTATGACACTACGGGTGCAAAGAAAACTACCCACGATCGGACGATAGAAAGAAGTGGGTACTGGCCCACTAGACTCACACAAGGACTACTTACTGCGATCACGGAACTCACGTAGATATGACCCTCCGCGGTCACAGGACTCACTCGATATATAACCCACCACGGCATGGAAGTCGCGCAAAAATAAGCTAAGCGAATACGACCAAACCCGCCATAGGAAATCTATAAACCTCGTATTATGTGAATCCATTCTCGGGCGACCGCCACCCTCCTAAGGCCAAAATGGCCCAATTTCCAAGTGATTATGTGAGTATAATGTTAATTTTCATGTTTCAGGGTGAAAACCAACTTACGGGACTCTAACGGGCTGAAAAGCCCTCATCCCGGTTGACCTAGGCCACATGTAGGTTGACCTGGGCCACAGGTCAGTCAAACTGCCGAGCAAGGGTCGATCGACAGGCCAAGAATGGGTCCGTCGATCGACTGGGAACGTGGTTAGGGACCAAGGCACGTTAAGGTGATCGCGGTCTCCCCAGGGACCGTGATCAGCCATGTTGTGGTTGGTCGTACAACCGCGTCCATGACCACCTCACCAGGGGCTTCCCAGATGAACGCAGTGTCTGTTCACACCGCATTCATCATCCATAGGCTTAATGCGGTCGGGAAGCCAACAACGATCTCGTTCCGATCCGAGCTTTTGCGAGCCAGCGTGAAATCGCCCGTTCCACACCCCATTCGTCTCAAGCGAAGGGGAATACATGCAAAAATCAATCATAAGCCTTCCACACACAGGAAGGACTCAAAAATGCAAAGAAACAACCAAAGAAAAGGGTGATTCCATCAATTGCCCTAAAACGTGCCCATGCCACACACATAGCACATTTGGCGTCAAATAGCGAGAAAACTCTACCGAAGCGAGGGGAAACACTCCACAACATGCCATTAGCTCGAATTCAAGCATTTAAATCAAAGATCACCGCCTAAATCAACGGATTCGGCTCACACACTAAAACATGTATTTTTATCCCCCAAATGGAAAACCTGCTCAAACTCGCCCCATTCGGCATGAAATCACGGGGAAACGAAGCACAAGGGTTAGGGATCCGTCCCCCTATCTATTCCGAAGAAACCATGCGAATCCATCATCGATTCACGCCGAAAATACCTTGTTCCACGACCGATTCTTCACGAAACCTCAAAAATCCTCCACCCCGATGCCACCTCCCGTTCCACGCTTCGGTCCTCGCCGCTCGTCGCCCGCACCATCCTCCACCTCACCTGTTCATCCTTCCCGTCGGTCACTGGAGAAGAAGAGGGAGAGACGTGGGAGTGAGAGGGAGAGAGAGCGTGGGTGAGAGAGGGGGAGAGTGACGAGAGTGAGAGGGGAAAAATGAGAGGGGAGGGGTTTAAAAAGATTATTTTTCCTTTTCTTTCTTTTATTTCATTTAGAAAATTATCAATAACTCCAAAAAATACATTTTGACCCAGAAAATTTTTAGAAAAAAGCTAGGCCGCTCCACGCATAGTCACAGACCCAAAATAATCCACATATACCTTTTAAGGGTCCGATAATCCGATGTTAAAGTCCAAAATCAACATAGACATGATCCACAATTCATGGAAACACGATCCAAAATCCTAGGACATTATAGAGAGAGCACTCAAAGAGGGGGGAAGCGAGAGAAAAAGAAGGAATAAAAAGAGAAGAAGAAGAGAGAGAAAATACGGGAAGGGAAGAGGGAGAGCACTCATCGTAGGTAGGGAGTTTCTCCTAAACCATGCCCGAAGGGCTTCTTTTGTATCCATATTGCTATGTATGAAATTTTATGCCTGATTCAGACCCACTATGCATTAATATTTCTCTGCTTGTTTACTGCTTGCGATTTTCTCTTCTCTATTTCTTGTATTGCTATCTAACGGCCAATCAATAGTCTAGAATGGTCTATTCCCACCTGAATAAGGACTTGATCACACCAGTCAAGGGAGAATTTCTCCTGCAGGAATCCACGCTTGGAGTCTGCTCAAAATCATAGGGATGATCCCAAGTCGAAGGCTGCCTAAGATTTTCTTGTGATGCTCTCAACCGGTTGGGTCACTTCCATTTTCTTTTCCTCTTTTTTTAAAATGATTACTCATAGGGGCAGGGCCCCATAAGGATCTACTAACACTGGTGAGGAACCATCTTGTCAGGAAATCGGCCTTGGAGGGCCTACAGATCTAATTTCATCCTTTGAAGTATGAGTTTGCCATCGATTCTCGGACCCCCTGTTTCAACCCCTCATTGAGTCCAGTTTGAAGTGTCCGATTTGGTTCATTCTTGGGGAAATGATCGTGGTTTGACGGGCCAACATAGTGGCCATAAGCAGTGTTCGTGGTCACCCTACATTCAGCTGAATTTGAGCCCCTTTCTTATAAAATTTCTTTCAGGGACACTCCCCCAGGGCGCCCCTATTTTGGCACAGTGGATAGGGCGGTTTTAGAATCAAAAATATGATCTATTGTGGGTGGGATCACGGTGCTTGGGCTTGCCCATACCATGGCTGAGGTTCGGACTCCAGATAAGCCCGATATTCATTTAGACTGTGGCCGCTTATCCCGTGGTCTTCATTGCTTTCTCTCGTACCTTATTGTTGCCCTGCGTAAATCTGCCCCCCTGAAGTCAGGCTATAGGTATATTAAATAGGCCCAGGTGCCAGTTGAGTTTGTGCCTAGGGGCCGCTAACATCGGTGATGCACTCTCGGCATAGATTGGTCCTAACAATATATATATATATATATATATATATATATATATATATATATATATATATTGACGGTCATTAAATTCTCACCGCTTAGATCCATAATATATATATGCGAAAGGGTTTTCCATTGACAATTGTCAAATTCTCATCGTTTAGATCCATATTTTCAGTTCATGACCCCCTTTGGTGTTTCCTTGGCCGATGAGCCTATTCTTGGGTACCAATGCACGGTCTATAATAATCTGAAAATATAATTTCAGCTATGCTCAGAATTCCTGGGCGATTCGGATCCTCTAGTAGGTTAGCCCTCTAGGATGCGGCATCACAGACGATTACGTACGGGTGTTACCATTTTATGCACACTCGAATGATTAAGGGACCATCTCAAATTTCTGTAGATGAGCACCCGTGACATCACCCCCGACATGCCCTAGGTCTGGGGGAGATGCTGTCAATTTTTTTTAGAATCATAGACTTAAAAGATTTTTGATAGACTTGATTTGAACGATTAGTCTTTTAAATATATTACTGTTTGAATCATGACAGAAATTGAATGAGTGGGAGAAAAGAGATTGTCTCAGAGGGTTGATGTTGTGTTCAATGATCCATTTCAAGGCAACTATCGTGTATCGATACACATCTCCAGCATGAGGATGGATGCATGTTGACGCTCGATGGTGCTCATGACTAAATCTGATAATGCGTATTAAATAATAGGAAAGATCAATCTAAATAAAGAAAAGGGAAATCAATTGTCACTTCTTTCAAAAAAGCACAAATCCTCCAAATAATGCCAATTTTCCTTGCTAATTCAAAGGATCTGAAAATAAACAACCGTTGTTTTCTAATATAGCAATTTTGAAATATAGATTTCATGTCATGGGGCCCTTCTTCTTGGCAAATAATAAAAGGTTTCTCTCCTTTTGAAGAGATGTAATTAACGTCGTAGCCATTATGGTGTGGCGGGTTTTGGTCCCGACTCGACATCCCCCTATCATCTGATCGGCCAGACAGTGCACACATATGAGACTTCGAGCCCTTTGGTCCTTGGAGTCAGAATAAGTTGTCACCACATGATTAGCACGCCTACGCATATGAAATAATGAATAAATCAACCCAAACAAATATCAAATACCCAATAAGCAGGATTTAAATCCTAAATCGCCGAACTAACCAAACCATATGCACATATGATTTTTTAAAATCCTCTCAAAGCTTAGCACACCCTGTGGGACCAAACCTCTCTTCATCTCTTAGCTAGGACCAAGGGCCCTATGACCTTCCCATAGAATACTGACTACTAGATTAATGACTTGTAGGTGGCATTCTTGTGATTACTATGGCTGAAGTTTGATTTAGACCAGGAGTCATCTAGGATCATGCAAGGTACGGTTATCTGGCCATTCCAACCAGATTCGGGGACCTTCCTCCGGTTGTTGTCTTCCCTAACTTTTTGGGGGTAGCCTTCGTGAACACGGTAGCTGTTAGGTGCGCTGCTAGGATCTAGAGGGGTGGTGAATAGATCCAGCTACAAATATATGCCCGATTTAGAACTTCTGGACCAATCTAAACTATCAACGGCCGTTCACATAGATTATACATCAAATACTTCACCACACGAAGCCTTAAGCGCAGTCATATGTAAACCAACGTGAGAATAGGATTAACCCAACAGACTCAGCTGTATGCACATCAAACAAACACCCTGTGAAGGAGGTAGGAGATATGGAGCAGTCACACCATCAAACCACACTGGACAGAGATTTTTTAGGTGGTTTGGTCTGCTAGCCACAGACCTACGTCCACCCCTCCCTCAAACCGAGTGAGGCTTCCATTGCTATGCAAGAACGTGGAGACACCTCCACTACAGACGCTACATAATAGCTTGGACAGAGAGAAACAAATCCCTCACACCCTGACCTTGCAACCCATAAGATCAGACCCACTGCTACACGCAGTGACTGGAGAAATAAATTCTCCCTTCTTCTGCAACCATAGAAGGAGCCGTGAACAGCTCCCTGTAGATTATGAAAAATCCACTTAAGGAAAAAGAAGAAGAAAAGGGAAAATATAAGGGGATGAAAGGGAGCATGCGTAGGATGCTAAGGGTGAATGTGATCGCCAGAGGGGTTACCTCAAAGAAGAAAAGAATGATCGCATGTACCTTGTGTTGAGCGAGTGAGATTGTGGATCTTTTCTTCCACCTTCTACCGGCCGGCCGATGAAGGGGGTTCTTAGCTTTGATTACCCTTGTAGAACACACACAAAGAAAACAACAACAAGAATGGGATTAGCCAAAAGGGTGTAGTATCAATGTTTTAAGAATATGAAATCAATCAAATTGAGCATGAACACACCTTGTGTGTTTTGATTTTTAAACCCCTTTACAGGAGTATCAAAGGTATGGGAATATGAATGCAAAGTATGCAAAGCAAGGTATATGTATTGTGAAAGTGGCAATATCTTCTAGCAAAATAGCTAGAAAGATTAAGGTGAAGATGATGACAATGCTAATAATGCTAGTAAGGAGAAAAGAGTCTCCTCTCTGCTGTGTGCGCAGCAGTACTGGGAGAGAAACAAGTTGAACAGCAGCCGATGACCGTAGAAGAAGAAGAAACCTCCAAGAAAGAGAGGGATTGCTCGAAGAATATAACCTGCAAAAAAAACAAAACTCTCTCTTCATGTTAAGAAAAGCTCACAGTAGTTCGCTCTGCTATTGCTATCGTTATTGCGTTCTCTCCTTCTTCTCGCGCGAGGGGCACTACAGGGGGTATTTATAGAGCCAAATATCCTTGCAAAACAAGGATTAAAATAAGGTAATGATCCTCCATCAAGAAACACACTTCCCAGTCGAACACAAGGTTCAAAATGGGGAAAGAATCATTACTGGAAAGAAGGAGGTAAAACGGAGACGGAATTGAAAATGACGACCCCTTTAAGGGCGTCAATTAAAAATGACGACACGACCAAAGGCATTAATTAAAATAACGACATCCATAACGTCGTCAATTCCTAGATTTAATTATAGAAACAATTAACTTTCCTTATTTAAAATGATGAACTGACGCCTGTCATACGGACGTCAAATAATCAACGTCTTCAAGAGAGACGCCAATTCCTCAATTTTCATTTTATTTGCGATCTGTAATTTCCAGTAAATCCAGAAAATGACGCCCGTATTGGTAGTCGTCCATTTTTAAAAGAGGTGCCCTTGGGCAGGCCGTCAATTTTAATAGCGCCCCTGATCAGGGCGTTAATTCCAATTACCCAAGAAAAAAAACAAGAAATCACAATTAATTCATAAACTATAGAAAAAGTTCATATTAAATCAATATTGAGGTTCACTTTGGGGCGTCATATGGTGACATGAGATTTACTCAACATAGCATCAATTTTGGCGTGTCTACAGCTGTCCCGCCTTGCCGTCTGCTTTGCAAGGGAGTGAGACGGAATGAAGCGAAAGTGAAACACGTGGAATGAGGTGGAACGTACTGATAAGTAGATGCCAAGGTATGATGTGACACGCTTCTGACACTAAACATTTGGAAATCTTCCCAAGATTCTGAATAAAACCACTCCGGGTGATTCCAAGAAAGCATCGATTAGCTGGATGAAGGAGACTAAACTAGATAAACAAAATGTGCGCGAGGGCACGACAGGGAGGCACCATTGGAGAGCGGTTACCAGTCAATGTGGACGTGCTACAACCAAGGTGGATTTGTAGAAAAGTAAAGTGAGTTGAGATAAAGATCCAGCAAAGGGATGATTTTCAAGGGACCAGCCTGAACGGTTTCAAAGAGAATAAAGTACTTGATTTGGAATGGAATATCTTATGTCAACTCAATTAAGAGCGAGCGACCTTCATTATTGGCGTAACATGAAGATTTTCAGCATTAAGCTCAAAGTCCTACATGATGCATGATGCATGCTGGGCTAAAAGAAAAATTAAAACAAACTAAAATAAAAGATAATCAAGGATAATATTGTTAAGCCATCTAGATTTGGTGAAGAATCCAGATCTCTGAGCTGATACTAAGCCGAAGCTCGTTTATCCACGCATCAACTCAGAAAGTGGAACCATCGTCCCAAACCTTGAATGTCTCAACGGCCTATCCGTGTGATCAAGATTCCCCTGGAATTATCACTATTTTTGATGAAGGGGAACTCAAATTCCAAGTTCATCAGAACCACAAGGTCCTTGATATGCTATAATAGTGTAGATACCTTATAGTAACAATACATACAGGGATGCATACAGGGAGATGGTGATAACATGAGCATGTGAGAACTGAGAAATGAGGTGCAGTCACCTTGGGGCTTGGATGCTGAGGCCCAGTTGATGGGACCACGAGCTTCTTAACCTGTACTCAAAATTTCATTAGCCATGATATAAAGATGCATAAAGCATACTCAACAACATTGATTTGAATTTGAGAATTTTTGGATTTATTTGGATTTTTTTGAGAGAATATTTTTATTGGAGTTTTGAGAATTTTTGAATTTTTATTGAAATTTTGAGAGTTGTTTTAATTTTTTATTGGAATTTTGAGAATTTTTTGAATTTTTATTAAAATTTTGAGAATTTTTTGAATTTTTATGCAACGTATAGACTTTTGGAATGTATAGACTTGTGACTTATGAATATATAGACTTGAGAATGGAATGTATAGACTTGTGCTTGGAGAGTGTATGGATTTGGAATGAATGTACATACTTCAGAATGTGTAGACTTAACATTATATAGACTCTATGGAATGGAGTGTATAGACTTTAGAACTTTGCACCCATGATGCTTAAACTTATGCAAATACTTCCAGGCTTGCACAACCTGCACTTCTGCACTTCAAAGCTCAAAAGATCATTAGCACAAAATATGATCATAAGTTCTTGATATAAATAATTTAATCATGATATGACAACACTTAAGTTCATGAATAATCCAGCAATTCAAAAGCATAAGCTCGAAAATGACGACCCTTCTAGTCGGCGTCAAAACAATAAAGGACGACATTCACTGGGGCGTTAATTGCACTAAAGGTTTAACTTGGAATCGGAATGCAAATGACGCCCTCCCTAGAGGCGCTGGATAAATGCCGACCCTAAAGATGTCGTCAATTGAACAAATGACGCCCGAAAGCACGTCATTAATTATCTATTTTCACTTCTTGCTCGGAATTAAGCTTCCAGCAAATCGTTTTATTCAAACACAAACCATGCTACCCGTTAACGTTCAAAACACTATAAATAGGGCAACTGCTGGTGTTTCCAAGCATCAGAACATCGAAGCTATTTTCTGTTAAGCAGACAGAGGAACTAGCCAGAAGAACAGCAGCAGCAGAACAAGTAACACTATCAGAAGGATGAACCAGCTAATGCAGCAGAGGCTTTCCAAGAGGCCAAGGATGAGTATTCCAAGGATTTGTGAAGTACCGGGCCATATCAGTGGAAAAATCATCAATAGCCAAGTAAGTGTTCTTTGTGTTTGAAGCTTTTATTTCGTTCTGTCTTTCTTTCTTTTCTGAATTTCTGATGTTATTCTCTGTTCCTTCTTCCTTTCTTTTATGTTTATGTTTTCAGGATTATCCCATTATTCCTGGTCCAAGAAGATATCTGAAAATCAAATGGCTTCCTTTATTTCTTTCAAAACTTTCTTTAGATATGAAATCCTTCCTTTCTAGATGGAACCTTCTTGGCCTCATCACCCATGCCACTCATTACAATGACATTCACTTAGATTGGGCTTCAATTGGAGCTCTTATAGAATTATGGCACCCTCATACTCACACATTCCTCTTCCCAACTTTTGAAGCTACCATACTCCTAGAAGAAGTGGAGATGCTCTTGGGTTTGAAAAGGATGAAGCAAGGAGAGGAATCAAGGATGGCTCATATGATCAAGCCCATACAAGCCCATGACATGCTCATGAGTCTTGTCTAAAGTCCAAATTTGGTGAATCAAATGAAGGCCAATAAGGGAATTAACCTTTTGAAGTTGGCTTCATGGGTATACAAAAACATTGACAAGGTTCAAGAAGATGAAGATCTTTTGGAGAGAGTGATGAAAGGGTTTGTCATATGTGTAGCGGGAGCTATATTATTCCCTTCATTGGAAGACCATTTAGAGGAGCAACACCTAAGTGCTATAGCTAGCACGTGGGAAGGAAAAAGAATAGGTGGGGCAATATTAGCCAACCTATACAACGGGCTTACTTCGGCTTCACTAGGACGGCCCCTATTTGGGTCAATGCTCCTTCTAGCTTGTTGGATAGATTTCCACTTTAAATTTGATCCATGTCAAGCAAACCAAATGGCCTCCAAAATCTTCTCCAATAGCCCACTTCGGTATATGACAAACTCATTGGGTCTATGTGAAAGGGTGACCAATAGAGTTCCCAAACTCAAGAAGAGGAATGAAGGGAGGGATTATTTTAAATCAATGCCAAAGAGCAATTTTACATGCACCCCGGGTTTTCTTAAAACCCAAGAACTTCGCTCAAGGTTATCTTCTGGCATCGAGCTCCGCTTAATTGGTGGGACCGACTTCTTCCTTTACAACGCACACCGGTGCCTCCCACAACTCGGGCTTCCTTGACATCTCTTCGAAGAACCTTCTCACCTTCCTCCAATCAAGAGAAGAGAACTATGCTCAAATGGAGATCATGAAGAAATCAAGACCATAATGGCTCAATGGAAGGTGGGACTTCTTCACAGATCCAAGACTCATGTTAAAGAAGAAGAAAATAAATGTAAAGCATATGTACTGGCTCTCAAGAAGATAAGGCCCACAGTGGCTTAGAGAATGTAATCATGATTTCTTTTAATGAAATAAAAATTCTATTCTTATTTGAGCCAAAACAATGAGTTAAAATGATCATCTCTTCCAATTTATGCAATTCTATCTGATAAAGCAAACTTCGGGTTCTCTGTTCTTAACGGTGCCTCCATCAACGACGTCACTTTATGAAACCACGCCTCAGCTAATGTCATCCATTATATTTCAAAACCACAATTGACGCCCAGGGCACTGGCGTTTCTTAACTCATGTCCTTAGATAAGGCGTTAATCAGTTCAAATTTTCAAATTATCTTTAAAATAATTCCTTAATTTCTTCGAAAAACACGCCTTTGCTCACGTCGCGTGTTCAGAAATGGATGCATGTATTTGTCGTCGTCAAATTCAAAGGGTAATAATGACACCCGATCACATCAATCAACTCCCATTAATGCGCCTGACGACGATTACAAATTCCCATGCAAATCACAATTGACGTCCAGCCTCAGGGCGTCAAAGCTAAATGCCACGCCTTTCCTTACACTGTCAATTTACTAATTAACGACACCTATCAGGGCGCTAATTATTCCTGACCGTTAAACCCCACTTTCCCCCCTTTCTTCTCCTTCCTTCGTTCATTTCTCCTTTCCCTCTCTTCTGCAAAACCCTAACCGCAACCCACATTCCACCTCTCTCATTCTCCCTCACTCTACTCTCTCTCCCTATGGCCGGCGGCGCTGAAAAACGGTAGAGGGTGTTCGCCCCCGACGTGGTGGGCCTGGTAGAAGAGCACGCCGTGGAGGAGCTTCCTCCCGCGGCGGCCGAAGACGCACTGGCGATGGCGGCCGGTGAAGAGGAACACGATGAAGGTGATGGAGAAGAAGAAGACAGAGGAGATGAAGGTGAAGAGGAAGAAGATGAAGGCGAGGAAGACGAAGGAGAAGGCGAAGAAGAGGGAGAAGGTGACGATGGAGAGGATGGCGACGGAGAAGAAGAAGGAGGAGAGGACCCACCGGCAGCGGCACCCCCTCGGCCCGGACAACTCCGGCGACCACACCAACCACGGCAGCCCCTCTGTGGAGGGTTAATTGGACCCAAACGGTAGAAGGTAGGCCCCCACGCCCCATTTTTTCATTTTAGTTTTATTTTATTTTCATTTTCTTCCATTTCCATAGCTCTCGGGAGAGGGCAAACCAGTGACTCAGAAAAATGACGCCCCCAGGGGTGTCGTTAATTTAAGTAACGTCTCGGAATGGGTCGTCAATTCCATTATTTCATTTTTTTGAAAATAATTAATCGCATGAAAACCACGCCGTGCAGCATGTTGTTATTTTAAATTTTATCATGTTTTACCATCATGCTGTTATTTTCCTGTGATTTTATTAAATTTAAAATGCATGTGTGTTTGTTTATTTCAATTTCACACATTAACTACCTCAGGAAAACCACGCCCCCCATCGGGGCGTTAATTCAATAAACAACGACCAATGGAGTGGTCGTCAATTAAAAATTTCCAGAATTTCTTTTCGGGCCAAAATTATTCATTTTGAACAACGTCCCCTACAAGGGCGTTACTTAAACAACTGACGACCCAAGGATGGGCGTCAATTTTAAAAATCTCTCAGAATTTAGGAAATTAGTTTCAAAACAACGCCTCCCAGAGGGGCGTCTTTTAAATAATCAACGACCCAGGCTGGGTCGTTAATTCAATGAAGGCCCAGAGTTACCAGAAACCCATTTGGAAATAACGCCGCTCTCAGGGGCGTCAAATAGGAAAACTACGACCCAAGGTTGCCCGTCAATTAACCAAACAGCAAATACCTCAAAAAATGAACTTAAATGAATTTCCACATGAAAACTTAAGCAAAAAAATTCTTTTATATGCATGCAGGGGCTGATGAGGATGCAGATTTCTTGGGTCCAGGTCCGAGCAGCTTATTACGGCCTCCCCGAGTTCCAGAGGGCTAGAGTAGACGCCATGGGGTTTGGGGCTTTCCTTAGTATAGAGCCAGTTAGACCAGACCTACCTTTGATCCAGGTGCTCAGAGAGAGGTGGGATAGGACTAGCAGGGCGTTTCTGATGCCGTGGGGTCACATGGTCCCCAGCTTAGAGGATGTGGCTAGGATTACCGGGTTGAGGGTAGACGGCGAGGCGTGAGCGGGATCACCCTCCCCGACTATAGTGAGCTTACTCAGAGTCTACTAGGGCTAGAGATGGTGTACGAGACACCGAGCGAGTGTAGGACCATCTTCCGCACCGACCTTACCATAGCCATGGGATTGGGGGACTCTAGGCAGAGATCTAGGGAGTCTTTAGAGCAGTTTTCACAGAGATTGATGATGGGGCTAGGGATGCCTACTCCCAGGACCCAGCTGAGAGAGAGAGGGTAGACCGAGATCTGAGGAGGTTCCTATTCTTGATGCTCGGGAGGCTGCTGCTCGGCACGAAGGGTGATGTTATCAACTGCCGATTCTTGGGGATACTCGAGGACTTGGAGGGCATTTCAGACGGTGGTAGATGAAAAACCGGCATAGGGGGAAGCATGATCTCGGGAGCAATCTTGGATGCAGTGACCCTCTTAAGCTATTCCTCCATACTAGCCATCTTTTGGAGGAGCAGAGCATGGCTATAAGACTCGGCTGGGGCCTGACGAAAAGAGTGTTGGTTTGTCATAGGCCTTCTTAAAATTTGGGAAACAAGAGGTTGTTGAGGCCTAGCAACGGAGTGACTTTCCGGTTGGGCCGGCATAGTCATAACAGGGGTTGATGGGCGCGAGGGCACCCTAGGGACGACCGCCGGGTCGTTGGGGGAATTAACAGAGTGGCCACCCATGGCCTGGGGAGGGTTAGAAGATGACGGGATGAACTTTCCCTTTAGAAGGGCGGCTTGAGCTGCCTGACGCTGGGAGTCATCCAGCTGAGTGATAACCTCGAGAAATTCATTAAAATTGAGGGAAGAGGAAGTGTCCCCTGGAGTATTTTGAGTAGTAGGTTGGGCCTGGGAAGAAGGCTCAACCTCGAAAGCAGTAGTGGTGGCGTCCACCATGTGGACCTGATTAGAAGAAGAATGGTAGTTTTCCTCATAATAAACAGAATCCTGAGAAGGAATCTCATAGAACGGGTCAGAGTGACCCTCCTCGTAACCGTCATAAGTGTACCCATAGTTGGCCATATTGATAATTTTACCTGAACACAATTTCATTCTTAAGGAAAAAGAAATAAATTTTCAGCAATGAGATATAATCAATGAATATCAACTTCTCAAGCAAAAGAAACACACAAGTTGTAATGAGTCCCAAAGATTTTAAAATTTCGCTTAGAAATTAGGATGGGTTAAATGTTAGGTTCTCTCTTTTGAAGGTGGATCCTGGTTGAAAATTTGAGTATAATCTTCGGGTATCTAGATTTTTCTCTCCTTTCCAACGTATGGGTCAACTATACTCCGGATACTTCAATAGTACAACCAGCCTGGCGTCCGTGAGGGAATCCACGGGTACGAGGACTTACGGAGGCTTGGCTTAGGAATTCCTGGTCCAAAGAGATGGAATGCTCAATGGAGGGTTCTTCCTTTACCAATAGGGGTGTAACTCCTAAAAAGTGTGGGGAGAGGAGGTCTCCCAAACCGTATGCAGAGATGAATGCAAACAGTTAGTATCAAACAACAGATATATAATCTGTCAAGTAAACAGATAGAATAAAGAGTTCTGTGGGCACGGAACAAAAAGACGACCCAGGGCAGGTCGCTAAATGAATAAACAGCGTCTGGATTGCAGGCGCTAATTGCTGCGAACAGTGGAAATGACCCCTCTGGGCAGGGGCGTGAAGCACTGTAAACAATATTCAAAAAATAACCAAATCACCAATAATGAAGCAAATGACACCTTGATCTAAGTCGTCCAATGAGAAAATGACGCCCGGGAATTGGGGCGTCAAAACAAATACACAGTGATCGAGCAACGGCAGTAACAATGTAAATGACGCCTTGCTGTAAGGTGTTTTATGAAGAAATGACGCCTCTGTAAGAGGCGTGAATTACCAAATGACGGCAGTAGGGAGGGCGTTATTTCAGCTTAATGAACTGACAATCAGAATAAACATATGGGAACTCCAAAATTGGCTAACCAGTGGGAGGTGTGCACATGGTGCACAATGGGGAGTGTGCTACGTGGAGCACAAGGGAGGGACACGCGAGAGTGTCAAAGGAGGGGCACGCGAGGGCGCCAATGGGAGGGTGCTACGTGGAGCACAATGGAGGGGTACGTGAGGGTACCAAAGGAGTGACACGCGAGGGTGTTAATGGGAGGGTGCTACGTGGAGCACAATGGAGGGACATGCGAGGGTGTCAATGGGAGGGACACGCGAGGGTGTCAATGGGAGGGGCACGCGAGGGTGCCGAAGGGAGTGTGCTACGTGGAGCACATGGGAGGGGTAATCAAACTAAAAACACAAGAAGATCCACCGTGATCGCCAATTTGTAGATTATGAAAAATCCACATAAGGAAAAAGAAAAAGAAAAGGGAAAATATAAGGGGATGAAAGGGAGCATGCGTAGGATGCTAAGGGTGAATGTGATCACCAGAGGGGTTACCTCAAAGAAGAAAAGAATGATCGCATGTACCTTGTGTTGAGCGGGTGAGATTGTGGATCCTTTCTTCCTCCTTCTACCGGCCGGCCGATGAAGGGGGTTCTTAGCTTTGATTACCCTTGTAGAACACACACAAAGAAAACAACAACAAGAATGGATTAGCCAAAAGGGTGTAGTATCAATGTTTTAAGAATATGAAATCAATCAAATTGAGCATGAACACACCTTGTGTGTTTTGATTTTTAAACCCCTTTAGAGGAGTATCAAAGGTATGGGAATATGAATGCAAAGTATGCAAAGCAAGGTATATGTATTGTGAAAGTGGCAATATCTTCTAGAAAAATAGCTAGAAAGATTAAGGTGAAGATGATGACAATGCTAATAATGCTAGTAAGGAGAAAAGAGTCTCCTCTCTGCTGTGTGCACAGCAGTACTGGGAGAGAAACAAGTTGAACAGCAGCCGATGACCGTAGAAGAAGAAGAAACCTCCAAGAAAGAGAGGGATTGCTCGAAGAATATAACCTGCAAAAAAAAACAAAACTCTCTCTTCCTGTTAAGAAAAGCTCACAGTAGTTCGCTCTGCTATTGCTATCGTTATTGCGTTCTCTCCTTCTTCTCGCGCGAGGGGCACTGCAGGGGGTATTTATAGGGCCAAATATCCTTGCAAAATAAGGATTAAAACAAGGTAATGATCCTCCATCAAGAAACACACTTCCCAGTCGAACATAAGGTTCAAAATGGGGAAAGAATCATTACTGGAAAGAAGGAGGCAAAATGGAGACGGAATTGAAAATGACGACCCCTTTGAGGGCGTCAATTAAAAATGACGACACGACCAAAGGCGTTAATTAAAATAACGACGTCCATAACGTCGTCAATTCCTGGATTTAATTACAGAAACAATTAACTTTCCTTATTTAAAATGATGAACTGACGCCTGCCATACGGACGTCAAATAATCAACGTCTTCAAGAGAGACGTCAATTCCTCAATTTTCATTTTATTTGCGATCTGTAATTTCCAGTAAATCCAGAAAATGACGCCCGTATTGGTAGTCGTCCATTTTTAAAAGAGGCGCCCTTGGGCAGACCGTCAATTTAAATAGCGCCCCTGATCAGGGCGTTAATTCCAATTACCCAAGAAAAAAAATAAGAAATCACAATTAATTCATAAAATATAGAAAAAGTTCATATTAAATCAATATTGAGGTTCACTTTGGGGCGTCATATGGTGACATGAGATTTACTCAACATAGCATCAATTTTGGCGTGTCTACACTCCCCGCTACTCACAACCCAGAGGAATGAATCCTCTCTTCTTTTGCTACACAGAAGGAACTGGAAGAACCAATCCTCCACGTTCTGGTTTTACAGAACAACCCACGCACAGTAGAGAACTATGTGCAACCACCCTGTGTACACCAAGCACACCAAGGCAAAGAACCAAACATGAATAAAATCGAAAACAGGAAAATAAACGAACGCTGAACTGAACCAACACGATAGAAAACTTTCAGTGAGATAACAAGGACTGTAGCTTCCTACGGAATCACTTTGACTGGAGCCTCCGAAGCTCTGCAGATCACCCTTTTTTTTCACTTCTTCTTCTGACCTCCGTGGCCTCTATCTCTCGTGCTTTTCTTCTTCCTCTCACTATCCTTTTCTTCTCGTTTGTTCTCTCTCTCAAACTCCCCTTTGAGCTCGGCTACTATCTCTCCTTCTTCTTCTGCTCACTCTCTCTTTCTTCTCTTCACACCACACTTACGAGCTCACAGATCTTTTTCTTCTTCTCACTCTGGCTCTTCTTCTTCGTTCGCTCACTGATGCAGCCTCTCCCCAACCTCCTCCTTCTTCTGCGTAGCCCCTTTCTTGCTGCTGAAGAAAGGTCGCTTATATACGTAGAGCAGATAAAAATGATTTGTTAGAAAAATCTGATGCATTAGAAAAACAATCCATTGGACCAGCTGGCAGGGTGGAATATTCTATCTCGGAAAGCATCTGGGAACGTGCCATCCATCCTCAAATCACATGCCGCTCATTAGAGAGAATACTCAAGTGACTCGCATGAGTATCTCACGTGCTCGGCCATTTGTCTGCCTTACCAACACATTTTACACCCTTAAGACATATTTGTCTGCACTGCAGACTTATTTGTCACCGTTATCCATAGGAGCCGTCGCCTTCTGCTTGTTTCCTCTTCTTTGAGAGCCGTCACCCTTGTTGGTGTTGTCACCTATTTGTAACCCGTAATGGATGTTTTTCACTCTTGAAGCTCCGTTTATCACCCTTGCTGTTTGTTTGACACCATTGTGAGCTTGAGTGTCTTGATCTTGCCTAGAGTAGTGTTGACTGAAGTCAACACAATAGGTTCACTGTATATGACAAGAGGTTGACTGGTGTTGGCGTTGACTAAAGTCTTGACTTAACTTTAACTGGAGGGACTTTGACCGGGTCAACTTAACTTGGTCAACTTGACTGGGTCAACTTTTACTTCATCTTTAACACACAACTTAGCCTTAACATTCATTTTTCACCTATAATGGCCATTTGTTACTTCTGTCAAGGTATTTGTCAGCTTAACCATGCATTTGTCAGCTTAACCATGCATTTGTCAGCCTTAGCCAATGAGCCGTCTCTTTAGACATTATCAGCCCTCGTCTTGAGCCGTCGCCCTATGCATTTGTCACCACTACTGCATATATGTCACCCTTCTGTGTCTATTTTTTCACCTGTAGAGCCCATATGTCTCCTTTGTTCTTGTTTGTCACTTGGCTAGCTTGATTGATAGATGAAGGGCCTTTGGCTGCGTCGACGTCATTCCATGGCTGCGTCGACTCCTCTTCATGCTGACTTGCTTGTTAGTTGTACCGAGCTATTTGTCACCACTATATATGTATTTGTCACCCTTAGCTCGACTTTTGTCAGCCTTACACAGCTATTTGTCACAGCTATCTGCTACAACTTGCAAGTGATACGTGCGTCGACTCCAATAGCTGCTGCGTCGACTCCATCACGTATAGCGGTGGCTCTTCTTCATGGTGAAGACTTCACTTTCTTTACTTTTAGCCTGATCGTCTATTTGTCAGCCATAAGATGCATTTGTCACCCTTGAGGGTGTATTTTTCACCCTTCTCTCCTATTCTTCACTACTGCTCACTGCTGCTATGGCTCTTCACTGGATCGACTCCAGATTGATACTGCGTCGACTCCGTCTTCAGAAAAACTTCTATTTTAGCCTTTTTTCAGACTTGTCTTAGCATTTGATTGATGTCTTGCATTGACTAGTTGGCTTTGCATTGAGCTGGAGTTGACTTACTTTCACAAGGCGTTGACTCCTCTTCATGCTTGAGGAGTTTGGGCTACTTCTTCTGATGAACTTGAGCTGCTCAACGAGGCTGGAGAGATATGCATGAATACTGCTGGAGAGATCTATTGGAGTATTGGTGCACTGATGATGGGTGATTTCTGCTAAAATGCATTGACTCCAAAGTGGCCTTGGCTCTTGCTTCTGCTGGGAAAATGCATAACTGCTGACTCTTACGGGCTTCAGCGTTACTTGACATTTGTTAGCCTCGGTAGCCATTTTTCACCGTCTCTGCCTATTTGTCACCAATGAGTATCTATTTGTCACACTTAATCTGCAGCTACTGCGGAGCATAAAGTGACTTGCAAAACTTGATATATCAAAGGCACAAAGGCATGAAGACTGTGAAAGCTGTAAATGACTCATAAAATGTGACTTTCATTGATCATCATCAAAGCCACAGGATGACTTATATTTCATCATCAAAATATGATAACTCATATTTGTCATCATGAAAACCACAGGGACACAACATTCTCCCCCTTTTTGATGATGGCAATTATGAGTCATTATGAACAGTGTAAACAAGTTATGAGCAGTGTAAACAAGAAAGCATCACAAGCATCACAAGTATTAACACAACCCCTTATGTGACTCAACAACAAACTCAACTGTCTCCCCCTTAACACAGCATCTCACAATCTCGCCCAACTCAACTCTCTCCCCCTTAACACGGCATCTCACAATCTCTCCCTTAATGACTCAACAAACACTCTCCCCCTTTGACATCAACAAAAAAAAAGAAAGGAGGGAGTATGAGAATGTAGCACCCCGGTATATTAACGAATAAAAAAATTTTGATAAAATTAATAAGAAATTCCTTAAGAAATAGGATAAGTAAAATTATGACCATTTTATAAAAATCTGAAAAAATTAGAATCTTGTAGAGGATAAAACGTTTAGTTAAATTATCTTCTATGACCAGCCCAAATAAAATTCCCAAGCAGACCGAATTAGTCGATTAAGGCCCAAATCCACACTTAGCCTAATCGGACCTTAAAACACGAAATTAGAACCCAATACCCGATCATTTAAGCTGAAATCGGATGAAAATGAAAGGCTAGGATTAAGAGATTGTTTCCCCTCTGGTTATTCATTGAAACCCTAACCCTAAGAGGAGTATTTGGCGGTGGAGTGGGGGATTGACTCGGTCTTGCGCGAATCCCGCACATCCGCGGTGCGTGAACTCTATCTCCACGATTAGAACTCTCTAGACCCCATAGGACCTATAAAAATAAATTTTAGCAACCCTAGAATCGTTTAGATGCTGTGGCGGCCGGTGAGGACCTCGGACGGGAGAGAATTCTAGGGATTACCAGCAGTGTTTACCTAGCGGGTCGGCTTCCTTTCTTCTTTCTTCATCCCTCGATTAAGGTAGGTTCTAGCAGACCAAACCTAGCTAATGATATACCGTTAGATTTGTCCTCTCGTCCTCTTTCTTTCAGTCTAAAAAGTCCTAAATTTCATCTAGTATCCTGCTAGGATTTTGAGTTTTAATGGAAGCATGCCAGAATTAGGGTTAACTATGTTCCACCTCGATTCAAGTAGGGATTTCAGGCACTAAACGTTCAATTGAGCTATCTTGTATAACTTTTCATGCTCGTTCTATTGATAGTAAAAGTCCTAAAATTCATGTTCTATGTTTTCTGTATTTAACCGATTAAGCTAACCCTAGCCAACTCGCCGGAGGCGGGCATGGCGACGTTAGCAGAGAATTATTTTGGCATGAGCGGCCTCACGATAGACCACCCATCATAGATAGGCGGCCGGGTTTTGACCGTTCGTGTGTTCTTATATCTCATATGTTCGGTGGGACGAGCGGCTGACCCCTAACCACCCTTCCTTCATGCGGCCAGTCCCAGACCGCTCATCTTCCCTAGCGGCACTCTACAGACCGCTCATCCCTAGCAGGCCTTCGGACCTGAGGGGGCATGAACGGCCTGTCGTGCGACCGCTGAGGCAGATGAAAGGTTCTGTTGGGACCGCCCATTTTTACAGAATTACCAATTGTCATGTTCGCATGATTTATTTTAGTAGATTAATGGTTAATGGCAAACTAGCGACACACATAATGAACTGGAAATTATAGAAGTAAACATTTAGAATTCTTACTGGATTATTCTCATTTTGACCTTGATTCATCTTTTCCAATAAAGTTAATTTTAATTATGATTCATTAATAATTTAAATTGTTACTAGGATTGTTTGACAGTCGTTCTACTCCGGCAGGATTGACTGACCGTTATACTGGTTTCCGATGATTTGATAGCCTCATCACCTTGTAATGGTTGGGACTCTCTGCCAGATACTCCTTCCGTGGGACTAGGACCTTCATTACGGGACCTCCGTAAGCCCCCGCGAGCCTGGGATTCCCACTTGGACGCCAGGCAGGTTGTACCACCAAGACCTGAACCTACTCACGTGATCGAACCGCTTGGATTCCTGTGTTATGAGTCACGGCTCAATTTGGACCGACCAAGTCTTGAACGGCCGGAACCGGACCGTTCGTCTTAGTGGGCGGCCCATGATAGATCGTGCATCCCTGGCTAATTACGATTTAATGATGGTCGATTAACCTTGTTCTTTCTTCGACAAAATCATGATTTGATCGACCCAATAAGCCCTAGGTTGACCAGTGGAGAGTGGGCTGGACCTTGGTTCAGTTCTGCCCTACTTATGGCAGCCCGGAGCCCTTTTGGGTAGATTTCTAGTTTATTAAGTTAAGCCCAGTTTGAACGGACAGAGTAGGCCCGTCCAGGTGCTCGAGCAGATCCTATTGGACCGTTCAACCTCCGAGCGGTCCTATCAGGCCCGTTTGTCTTGTTCTTGGGCTTCAAGTCCTTTTGGCCATGAGTGGCCCATTCTTGACCGTCCATACTAGTTGAGAGGCCATTTCTGACCGTTCTTATAAGAGTGGCCTAGCATGGTCGTTTATCCTTGACTTCGTTGAGGCTGATCCTCAGCCCAGTTCTTTCTAGTACGGCCCATCTGAGACCGTGCATATCTTGAGCGGCCCCGTTTGGATAGTGTATCGTCCAGAAAAGGATTTCTGTGGTTGTTCGTGTTTGAATACAAGGACCTGTCGGTTCTTGATAATTTGAACTTTCTGGTCAAAGTATCTCTTCGACTTATCCTTGGGTTTTTTGAGGTAAGTTATACCTTGACATTATTGGCCATTTAACTTGATTAATATCTAGACATAACTTGAGATCTCGGATCCATTAAATCAATGCTAACGCATCATAAGGGCCCGGTCTGGTCCTGGGAGGAGCGCCCGAAAAGTACCTGTGTCCCGGGGAGTTTGAATGACACGGTGAGGCATTACACCGAGTGCATGACTAGCGTGATGTCTATGACATAATCTCTTACTTGAATCTTCTTGACTTGATTAATTCTTGCTTGTTGGCGAATTTCGCGTTACGTTATGTTCATGATCTCATACTTATGCTACTTGTCATATCGTCATTTCATTTTTCATTCTTTTCTTTTCGCACCTATAAATACAATTAATTGGTTAATTTCTTAAACTTGCATGTTATTACATACTGAGCGTTCGCTCACCCAGTTGTTCCCCCTTTTTTTCAGGTAGCTCAGGTGTGGATTCGTAAACTGATGGGGATAGGCAAGAGTGATGGCCATGGAGCAAACTAGTTAGAAGCTGTGTGGAGCCAGTCATAGTCGTTTGTGTCTAGCTATGTTTTAGAGTGTGTGTTTTGAAAGACTTGTAACTATGAAGTCAACAAATGTAATGATGTTATGTCGGAAGTATGTTTAAGAGGGTTTATGTGATTGGAACATGGATCTTTTAAATGTTATTTAGTTATGGAGTTATTTCTGTTCATGGTGATGTGTTGACATTTAGCTTTAGCATAGCATGTCTATAAATCAACATATTATTATTAATTATTTCTACTGCCAGTCTCGATATTCCGCATCGGGACGTGACAGTTAGGTGGTATCAGAGCCTAGGTTTCTAATATTCTTAGGTTTTCTAAGTTCTAGGATTCTAAGTGATGTCGTAGGACCTATAACCTCGTTATAAGTCTAAGAACCCAACCTAGTGAGATTTGGGTAGAGACTTGGGTTGAGTTAAAGATCTAATTCTAAGATTTCCTTCTTAATGACCCTAAAATAATTTATTCTACGTTTAGGACGTTCTAATGGCAGCGGAGCGCACGCGATGACGAGATATGCAGCGAACGGTTCAAGGACTTACTCGGGTCTTGTTGCAAGTAGCCCAAGGAGGAGGAGCGAACCACGGAGCTGGCGATCTTCACCGAAACCTCCGTGGGATGAATCCCCCATGTTTTGGAGGCTCGACTGATCCCGATGAAGTCGAGCACTGGCTAAAAGAGATGGAGAGGATCTTTGAAGTGATGCAGTGTAGCGATCAGTAGCGTGTGCTTTTAACGACTTTCCAGCTGGAGCGTGATACAAGAGCCTGGTGGGATGCAGTGAAGGCTACCCTTGGAGATAGACAAGTTTTCTGGAAGGAGTTCGAGGAACTCTTTAACAGCAAATATTTTTCTGATAGAGTGCAAGAAAAGAAAGCGACTGAGTTTGCTACTTTGAAACAATAGAATCTTTCTGTAGCCGAGTATGAAGCTCAGTTCTCTCTGTTATCTCGTTATGCCACTCACTTGATATCTACAGAGAAGATGAAGGCTAAGCATTTTCTCAACGGCCTGAAGTTGCAGTATATCAACCGGTTAGCGCCATTGGAAATTCAAACTTATGCGGAAATGGTAAGGAAGGCTCAAGCCTTGGAAGACACCTTAGAAATGACAGAGAGAATCTGTGGAAAGGGTGTTAAGAAAGAACAACCTACTGGTTCTGGGAGTGTCAAACCCGGTAATGGCAAGAAGAGGCCCAATGGCGGGTCTGGTTCGTGGAAGGGCAAGATGCCGAAGAATGAAGATAAGAAGCCTGGCCCGATTGTGACATTTAAGGGAGTGTGCAAGTACTGTGACCATCAAGGTCACAAGATGGAAGAGTGCTGGCGTAAGCTGGCGCCTGTCTTCGTTGTGGTAGTAGGGATCACTGTAGTCCTGAGTGTCCCCTTTTGTCAGATCAAGCTACTCCGACCAAGCCTCAAGAAAACAAGAAGCAGCAGGGTAAACTCCAAGCCCTACAAGAAGATGATGCCGGAACCACCGAGGAGGGTGGACTTGTTGAAGGTACTCTTATTATACATGATAAGCCAGCATTTATTCTCTTTGATACCGGTGCCACTCATTCTTTTATTTCTCAGAAATTTGCTAAGTCTTTATCTGTGAAGCCAGTCTTGATGAATTCTCCGTTAGAGATTTCAACTCCTATTGGTTCTAGTTCAGTAATTAAGTATTTCTATCATTCTAGTAAGGTTATGATTAATGAACAGAACTTGCCAACTGATTTAGTTTGTATGGATATGAAAGATTATGATGTAATTCTAGGAGCAGATTGGTTGGCTAGGTATGAGGCCAATGTTCATTGCAGTTCTAGTTCTGTGTCTTTTTCTAGACACCCTGGGCTTTCTTTTATAGGGGTTAGGCACCATAAGTCTGTGCCACTTCTTTCGGACCTTCGAGCTGATAAGTTGATGAGGAAAGGATGTCAGGCTTTTCTAGCCTTTGTTTATGTGACCCCTGAGAAGAAGATTGAGGTTAAGTACATTCCTATTGTCCGAGACTTTCTAGATGTCTTTCCTGAGGAATTGCCAAGACTTCCGCCTGAGAGAGAAGTTATCTTTTCTATTGATTTAATTCCTGGCACGACCCCTATTTCTAAAGCTCCTTATCGTATGTCCCCTGTGGAGCTGAGGGAATTGAAGCAGCAGTTAATGGAATTACTTGAGAAGGAGTTCATTTGTCCAAGTACATCCCCGTGGGGAGCCCCTATATTGTTCGTCCGGAAGAAGGATGGTTCTTTGAGGTTGTGCATCGATTATCGGCAATTGAACCAGTTGACTATCAAGAATAAATACCCATTACCGAGGATTGACGAATTATTTGATCGGATAGCAGGAGCTTAGTATTTTTCTTAGATTTATCTTCGATCAGGATACCATCAGTTGCGGATTAAGGAAGATGATATCTATAAGATGGCCTTCCGTAGCAGGTACGGGCATTTTGAATTTGTAGTAATGCCTTTTGGACTAACAAATGCACCCGTAGCTTTCATGCAGTTGATGAACAATGTGTTTCGGCCCTATCTTGACCAGTGGGTCGTGGTGTTTATTGATGATATCTTGATTTATTCTAAGAGTAAGGAGGATAATGCTGAACAATTAAGGATGGCGTTGCAAATATTGAGATACCATCAGCTATACGCCAAGTTTAGTAAGTGTGAATTTTGGTTGCAAGAGGTGTCCTTTCTAGGACATATTATTACAACGGAAGGTATTTCTGTTGACCCCTCGAAGGTAGAGGTAGTGAAAAATTGGGATAGGCCTACTAATGTAACTGAAGTTAGAAGTTTCCTAGGCCTAGTAGGTTATTATCGGAGGTTTATTAAGAATCCAAGATCGCGGTGCCTTTAACGAGATTAACCCGCAAGGAGAACAAATTTGATTGGCCCAAGGATTGCGAGAGAAGCTTTCGGACCTTGAAGGAGTGTTTAACTACTGCCCCTGTTTTGGCTTTACCATCTGGAGAAGGAGGTTTCGTGGTGTACACTGATGCTTCAGGTATTGGTCTAGGTTGTGTACGGATGCAGCACGGGAAAGTGATAGCCTATTCTTCTAGGCAATTGAGGAAGCATGAAGAGAACTATCCTGTTCATGATTTGGAACTAGCAGCGGTAGTGTTCAACTTGAAGATATGGAGGCACTACTTGTATGGAGAGACATTTACAGTGTTCTCAGGCCATAAGAGTCTGAAGTATTTATTTTCTCAGAAGGAACTCAATATGAGGCAGAGACGATGGCTTGAGTATTTAAAAAACTTTGACTTCTCCATTGAGTATCATCTTGGAAAAGGGAATGTATGTTGTGTGCTGTGATACCACTTGATGGGTAGTGGATGGTTGATCTAGAGGGGGGGGGTGAATAGATCTGCCCCTCTTTTCGCAATTCAACGCTCTTTAAAGCTAGACAACGAGAATCGCAGCAGAATATAACTAGCTTAACGAAGAAGATAATGATTTGCTTAGCAGGATGAACAAGTAATATGAATATTAAACATAAGCATGCATCTAGCACAAGCAATCACACAAACACACCATAACACAATGGATTTTAAGGTGGTTCGGACTGAATCCTCAGCCCTACGTCCACCCCTCACCAAACCTGGTGAGGCCCCACTAGTGCAGCACACCAAACCGCAAATCGGAAACCACCGATTGCCTTCCTACTAACCAACGGTAGGGACGTCAACACCGCAGATCGGAAACACCTCCGATTGCCTTCCTACTAACCACCTGGTAGAGACGTCAACCGCAAATTAGAACACCCTCCAATTGCCTTCGTAATAACCACCGGTAGGGACGAATCACAACTTCAATGTTTAACAATATTGAAAGTAAAACAATTGTGAAGGAACTAAAGCAAGAGATTGAGTAAGAAGGAATTGGCCCTTGAATGGAAATGATTTGTTGATCAGCAACAAGGATATCTTCTTCTTGCAAATCAATCTTCTTGATTCACTCTTGAATGGATGAATGTTCTTCACGGAGTACTGTTCATGTGAACAGTAACTGTTCTTCCAATCCTCTCTTGATCTTCTCTCTTTGATCTCTTTGAATGGATGAAGAAGTGAATAGATGCTACCTTGATCCTTGCTTCCTTCTTCATAGATCTTGGAAGATGATCACTTTGATATGAGCTTGAATACCTTGGATTGGACGAAGATGTTCTTCACGGAGTACTGTTCACGTGAACAGTAACTCTTTCTTCAATCTCCTCTTTGTATCTTCTTGAAGTGGATGAAGAGAGTAATTAATTCTACCTTGAATCTTGTTTCTTCAATAGCTTGTAGGAGATTGATTGCTTCAAAAATCACCTTGGATGAACTTGAAAGGATGAAGAAAATGACTTTGAGAAATGAGCTTCTTGGATCGCCTTGAAAGCTTTGCTTCTTCTCCTTCTTGGAAGTTGATTGAAGAGTAGAAGGTGATTGCTTCAAGATTGCTTCAGATCTTTACTTGAAACTCTTGAGTGGATGAAGAACTCATTCACGAACTACTGTTCATATGAACAGTACTTCGTCTCCTCTCTCTTGAAAACCCCTCTTGCAGCCACCCTTAATCCCAAAATGAAGCATTAGGGTTTCCAACCCTCTTGTATTGGTTTTATAGACCTTGAATGGTCTATAGACAAGCCTCAGACCAGATCCACAATTTATGGGTGTTTAGGTGACTTTTGGATTAAACAAATCCATGTTGAATGGCCCTTTTCGAAGTTGGAAACAAAGTCAACATTGAAGGCTCGGGGCTGGCGGTCGACCTGCAGCTCCTGGCGGTCGACCGCTACTGTGAAATGCTGTAGACGAATGGCCCTTGGGATTTCTGGTCGACCGCCACTAGCTGGCGGTCGACCGCTACTGAAACATCTTCGGCCTGGGCTTCCCTGGCTGGGGCGGTCGACCGCCCCGGTGCTGGCGGTCGACCGCCAGCTGGGTAGAACTCGGGCTTGCCCGGTTCGGTCCGTTGTCCGCTTCAGCTTCGTCGTTCAACTCCATTAGCAGCCCGTGCATGTTTGTGGCATCGCCCTTGACAGTCTTGAAGATTTTATTATTGAGTCTTCAATCAAATTTTTGTTCCGGGGGCTCCGCCCCCGGTCGATCCCCGTGACCTGACCACGCAGGTCGATCCGCGTGCGAGGGCGCAGGTCGATCCATGGCTTGCTCCTTTGGATTGATCTTGATTTGTGTGTTGCAAGCCATTCTTAATCTACAAGTGCACTTGGCATCATGAGTTTCCACTTTGCATCTTGAGTGATCTTGGCGCCTTTGGATCTATCTTGATTTCTGTGCGGCCAATTGGTTAAGCGTTGCAAGCCATTCTTGATATGTTGAATTGGCAATATAATGACCTGAATTATATGCAAATGGATTTTATCAAATGCATAGCAAAAGTAGAATGCATATCAAATTGATTTTATCAAATGCATAGCAAATGCATAATGAATAGCAAAATGACTCTAAAGACATACATCATCAAAACACTAGAAATGAGTCATAGTTGGAATCACATCAAAACAATAGAACCAATCATTAGTTGAGTCATAGTTGGACATCATCAAAATAATAGAAACACTCACGTTCCACACATGCCCAACTTTAGCACAACATTCTCCCCAACAATGTAGTGGCAGATGCTTTGAGCCGCAAGCCAATATCTAAGTTGTCGCATCTCATGTTACAAGAATGGAGACTGTTGGAGCAGTTAGCTAGCTTAGATCTCAATGTTGACAAGGACCGAGTTGCGATTGCTCAGATTCAACTTAAACCAGAATTCTTGATAGAAATCAAGTCCTTGCAAGACAATGACCCAGAGTTGGTAGAGATCAAGGAGAGTTTGAGTAACAGACCTGATTTCATGGTAACTTATGATGGCAGATTATTGTTTCAGGGAAGGATCTATGTACCTGATGTAGCTGAAATAAAGAATAAGATTCTCAAAGAAGCTCATAGATCCAGATACACTATTCATCCTGGAGGTACTAAGATGTATAAGGATTTGAAAAGATCCTTTTGGTGGCCGAATATGAAAAAAGAAATTATAGAATTTGTGAGTAGATGTTTGGTGTGTCAGCAAGTCAAGGCTGAGTATTTCAGACCTGCAGGGAAATTGAAACCACTGGATATACCTCAATGGAAGTGGGAGAGTGTATGTATGGATTTTATTATGGGTCTACCTAGGACTCGTAGTGGATTTGATGCAATATGGGTTATTGTTGACAGATTGACAAAGTCTGCTCATTTCTTGTCCATTAAGTCTAAATGGACAGTTGACCTCTTGGCGGCTCTATATATGAAGGAAATTATAGGACTTCATGGTATTCCAGTCAGCATTGTGTCTGATAGAGACCCCAGATTCACTTCGCATTTTTGGAAAGGATTACAAGAATCCCTGGGTACCCGCCTGAATTTCAGTACCGCTTTTCATCCACAAATAGACGGACAAACTGAAAGAACCAACCAGATAGTAGAAGATATGCTTAGAGCCTGCATGATTGATTTTAGAGGTTGTTGGAGTGATCACTTGGCTTTGATTGAATTTACCTACAATAATAGTTATCAGTCCAGTATTCAGATGGCTCCGTTTGAAGCTTTGTATGGTAGAAGCTGTCGATCTCCATTATGTTGGGAGGAGGTAGGTGAGAAGCAATGGCTGGGACCAGATCTCATTTCTGAATCGTCCAAGAATATCCGTATTATTAGAGATCGGTTGCAAGTAGCACAATCAAGATAGAAGAGCTATGTCGATAACAGAAGAAGAGCCTTGGAATTTCAGGTTGGTGAACATGTGTTTTTGAAGGTTTCTCCCATGAGAGGGATTCATAGGTTTGGTATTCAAGGCAAGCTGAGTTCAAGATATGTTGGTCCATTCGGGATTCTGGACAGAGTGGGAGAGGTTGCTTATCGTTTAGCACTACCACCTCAGTTGTCAGGAGTACACAACGTCTTCCATGTGTCTATGCTGCGGAAATATGTGTATGACCCCACTCATGTCATTCAGCATGCGGATTTGGAGCTGAAGGAAGATTTGACTTATGAAGAAAGACCTATCAAGATTTTGGATCGCAAGCAGCAGCAACTCATGAATTGTTCCATACCCAAGGTTAAAGTACAGTGGAGTCGGCGTGGAACCGAAGAAGCTACATGGGAGTCAGAAGATACCATGTGGAAACAGTATCCCGACTTATTCTAGGTGAGCTATTTCACTCCCCGTTTTCCGTAAGTGCAGTGAATTTGGAGGACCAAATTCTTTCAGTGGGGGAGGGTGTAGCACCCCGGTATATTAATGAATAATTTTTTTTTGAGAAAATTAATAAGAAATTTTTTAAGAAATAGGATAAGTAAAATTTTAACCATTTTATTAAAATCTAGAAAAATTAGAATCTTGTAGAGGATAAACGTTTAGTTAAATTATCTTCTATGACCAGCCTAAATAAAATTCTTAAATAGACCGAATTAGCCGATTAAGGCCCAAATCCACACTTAGCCTAATCGGACCTTAAAACACGAAATTAGAGCCCAATACCTGATCATTTAAGCTGAAACCAGATGCAAATGAAAGGCTAGGATTATGAGATCATTTCCCCTATGGTTATTCTCCGAAACCCTAATCGTAGGAGGAGTATATGGCGGCGGAGTGGCGGATTAACTCGATCTTGCACGAATCCCGCACGTCCGCGGTGCGTGGACTCTATCTCCACGATTAGAACTCTCTAGACCCCATAGGACCTATAAAAATGAACCTTAGCAACCCTAGAATCGTTTAGATGCTGTGGCGGCCGGCGAGGACCTCGAACGGGAGAGAATTCCGGCGATTACCGGTGGTGTGTACCTAGCTCGTCGGCTTCCTTTCTTCTTCGTTCATCCCTCGATTAAGGTAGGTTCTAGCAGACCAAACCTAGCTAATGATATACCGTTAGATTCGACCTCTCGTCCTCTTTCTTTCAGTCTAAAAAGCCCTAAATTTCATCTAGTATCCTGTTAGGATTTTGAGTTTTAGTGGAAGCATGCTAGAACTAGGGTTAACTATGTTCCACCTCGATTTAAGTAGGGATTTCAGGCACTAAACATTCAATTGATCATGCTATCTTGTATAACTTTTCATGCTCATTCTATTGACAGTAAAGCCCTAAATTTTATGTTCTATGTTTTCTGTATTTACCCGATTAAGCTAACCCTAGCCAACTCGCCGGAGGCGGGCATGGCGACGTTAGCAGAGAATTATTTTTGCATGTGCGGCCTCACGATAGACCGCCCATCATAGATAGGCGGCCGGGTTTTGACCGTTTGTGTGTTCTTATCTCTCATATGTTCGGTGGGATGAGCGGCTGACCCCTAACCGCCCTTCCTTCAGGTGGCCAGTCCCAGACCGCTCATCTTCCCCAGCGGCACTCTACAGACCGCTCATCCCTAGCAGGCCTTCGGACCTGAGGGGGCATGAACGGCCTGTCGTGCGACCGCCGAGGCAGACGAAAGGTTATGTTGGGACCGCCCATCTTTACAGAATTACCAATTGTCATGTTAGCATGATTTATTTTAGTAGATTAATGGTTAATGGCAAACTAGCGACACACATAATGAACTGGAAATTATAGAAGTAAACATTTAGAATTCTTACTGGATTATTCTCATTTTGATCTTGATTCATCTTTTCCAATAAAGTTAATTTTAATTATGATTCATTAATAATTTAAATTGTTACTAGGATTATTTGACAGTTGTTCTACTCTGGTAGGATTGACTGACCGTTATACTGGTTTCCAATGATTTGATAGCCTCATCTCCTTGTAATGGTTGGGACTCTCCGCTGGATACTCCTTCCGTGGGAGTAGGACCCTCATTACGGGACCTCCGTAAGCCCCCGTGAGCCTGGGATTCCCACTAGGACGCCGGGCAAGTTGTACCACCAAGACCTGAACCTGTTCACGTGATCGAACCGGTTGGATTGCTGTGTTGTGAGTCATTGCTCAATTTGGACCGACCAAGTCTTGAACGGCCGGAACCGGACCGTTCATCTCAGTGGCCGGCCCATGATAGACCGTGCATCCCTGGCTAATTGCCATTTAATGATGGTCGATTAACCTTGTTCTTTCTTCGACCAAATCATGATTTGATCGACCCAATAAGCCCTAGGTTGACCAGTGGAGAGTGGGCTGGACCCTGGTTCAGTTCTGCCCCACTTATGGCCGCCCGGAGCCCGTTTGGGTAGATTTCTTGTTTATTAAGTTAAGCCCAGTTTCAACGGACTGAGTAGGCCCGTCCAGGTGCTCGAGCGGATCCTATTGGACCGTTCAACCTCCGAGCGGTCCTATCAGGCCCGTTTGTCTTGTTCTTGGGCTTCAAGTCCTTCTGGCCATGAGCGGCCCATTCTTGACCGTCCATACTAGTTGAGAGGCCATTTCTGACCGTTCTTATAAGAGCGGCCTATCATGGTCCGTTTATCCTTGACTTCGTTGAGGCTGATCCTCAGTCTAGTTCTTTCTAGTAAGGCCCATCTAAGACCGTGCATATCTTGAGCGGCCTAGTTTGGACCATGTATCTTCCAGAAAAGGATTTCCGTGGTTGTTCGTGTTTGAATACAAAGACCTGTCGGTTCTTGATAATTTATACTTTCTGGTCAAAGTATCTCTTCGACTTATCCTTGGGTTTTCCGTGGTAAGTTATACCTTGACATTATTGGCCATTTAACTTGATTAATGTCTAGACATAACTTGGGATCTCGGATCCATTAAATCAACGCCAACGCATCATAATGGCCCGGTCTGGTCCTGGGAGGAGCACCCGAAAAGTACTTGTGCCCCGAGGAGTTTGAATGACATGGTGAGGCATTGCACCAAGTACATGACTAGCATGATGTCTACGACATAATCTCTTACTTGAATCTTCTTGACTTGATTAATTCTTGCTTGTTGGCCAATTTCCCGTCACGTTATGTTCATGATCTCGTACTTATGCTACTTGTCATATCATCATTTCATTTTTCGTTCTTTTCTTTTCGCACCTATAAATGCAATTAATTGGTTAATTACTTAAACTTGCCTGTTATTACCTACTGAGCGTTCGCTCACCAGTTGTTCCCCCTTTTTTTAGGTAGCTCAAGTGAGGATTTGCAGACTGATGGGGATGGGCAAGAGTGATGGCCATGTAGCGAACCAGTTAGAAGCTGTGTGGAGCCAGTCATAGTCGTTTGTGTCTAGCTATGTTTTAGAGTGTGTGTTTTGAAAGAGTTGTAACTATGAAGTCAACAAATGTAATGATGTTATGTTGGAAGTATGTTTAAGAGGGTTTATGTGATTGGAACATGGATCTTTTAAATGTTATTTAGTTATGGAGTTATTTCTGTTCATGGTGCTGTGTTGACATTTAGCTTTAGCATAGCATGTCTGTAAATCAACATATTATTATTAATTGTTTCTACTGCGAGTCCCGATATTCCGCGTCAGGGGCATGACAGAGACCATCTTTTGAAGAATAGTCAGAGATCAAAAACACAGAAGGGGATATCAAGCAGAAATATGTGGAGATATTTAGAGTCAAGTGCATAAATTGTTTTTGGATGAGTTTTCTGATGCCAATCAAGGTGTCACACCCTTATGCGGAAAGTCGGTATGCGCCAGTTATAAATATTCTTGTCAATCAGAGCATTCATGCCACAAGATAACACAGACTAAGATTCCAATAATAAATTAAGAAAAACCTACTTTACTTAATAATCAAAGTCACACTTATTACAACGACTCTTGTGGACTTTATTGTCTATTACATCGACTAAAAGAAAGGAAAATTACATCAATACTGACTCAACAAAACTAAGACATTGACTCAACACACTAAAAGGCTCGCTCCACTGCTACTCGCTCCCGTTCCCATCTGTGTGCACATCCTCATCCGTGCTACCTGAAAAGGATTGGAAACAAAGGGGGGGTGAGCGAAAGCTCAGTAGGAATTACACTCTATCATCAGGTAGAGTTTAAGTAATTAACTATTTTACATATTCATTGATATAAGAATTGAACATAACTAAAAAGTAAATGAACAGAATGATTTAGAGAATGAATTGTAGAGATAACATTCAATTGATTGGCCGATAAGCACACAAGTACAACAAGTCAAGAGTTTTCCAAGCAAGAAAGATTTGAATGAATGCCATAGACCACGCGTTTAACAAGCACTCGGTGCAATGTCCACCTAGTCATTACAAACTCCCCAGGGCACAAGTATTTTCGGGCACTCCTCCCAGGACCAGACTGGGCCCTTTAATGATGCCTTGGCATTGGTTAAGTGGATCATCGATCCCAAGTAATAGTCTAGACATTTAAGTAATTTGGGCATGAAGTTCCAAGATTAAGCTTATGAAACCTATCTTCTAAGATCATGAATTTCCCAAATAAATTTAGAAGGAAGAACTAGAACAGGCTCACTGGCCCAATTTAATAGATGATAGGACAAGAAAAATAGTCTCGGAGGACTATCGCAATCATTTGCTCATAAAAAGAATCACGAAGAAAATACTAAATCACGGACTACTTACGGCCCAATAGGGAAACCGCAAGGGGAAATAAATGGTCTAACATAGGACCGCCTCATTCCCGCCCACACTTGCCTCAACAGGTCAAGATAGAACGCACAAACGGTCTATCGTTGGACCGCATGCAGGCTGAAAATGGTCTCCTATGTGACCGCTAAGAAGCCAGACCACCGGAGATCAAAAATCGATTTGAAATAGGTCCCTACTTGACTAGAGGTATGACTTGACCAAGTCGGGGTATGGTCCTCGATCCCAGGGTCAAGTGAGAGGTCTCATTTAGTTAAAAATCGTGCTTAAAAGCGTCTTAAAATCATATCGGGTCGGACCCACTAACCAGTCCAAAGACAGATCAAACGGTCATAAACATGGCCGCTTGGGTTGGCTTGAGGTCCTAGGCACGACCGCATGCTGTCCCAGACAAGCAAGTCCAGCCACTTGGTCTGCCCATCATGAAATCCTTAGTACAGGCTTTAATGGTACAACCTGCCTGGCATCCTAGTGGGAATCCCAGGCTAGCGGGGACTTACGGAGGCCTTGAAACAAGAACACCTAGTCCGGCGGAAGGAGTATCCGACGGAGAGGCATTCATTGCTCAAGATTTAGGCTAACAAATCAAGCGGAAAACGAACGTAATCGGTCTAGTCACTTCCACCGGAGTTGTATGACCTTAAAACAAATTCTAAATTTATTCATGACAGGTATAAGAATTAAACTAAGCCATTATCAAGGCATTAATCTACTTCCTTCTTAAATATCACAAAAGATATGAAAGATGGATATGAGTGGAGTAATTATTAAGGGAAGAGTTTCACTTAGTTCATGTATTCCATAAGCCCTAATTTTAGTGCGTTTAACCCTGACTAACAAGTGTACTTAACCAGATATAACATGTCGGTATATTTTAAAACATGCCACTGAAATAGGGTAGAAAATGGTCATAGAACAGGCCTCCAGAGGCCATAAGCTGTCAAGAGAAGGGCCGCTTACGCACTAAAAAACCCCTTTTTCATTTTAAAATTCGCTGGCCAGAAACGGTCTATCGTTGGGCTGCCAAAACAGGGCAAATAGTCTATCGTACGATCGCTAGTCTCCTGGCGGTCCCTGGAACGACCGTTCTTTCAACCCGAGCTCAAAAACGAGAAAAACAAGACACCGGTCCAATAAAAGCATGATTAAAACATAGATATAGCATGAAAATTAGGCTATTTACTACCAAAATGTAAATAACTTAAAAATGTACATCATGGCATGGTCAATTTAAGGATTCCACTATGATTACTTGATGTAAATTAAACGGAAAGAACGTGGGTAAAAACCCTAATTGCATGCTCTACATAGAACTAGGAGTACGCCCAAATTAGACAGCCAAAATTGGGAAAAATGGACTCAAAAGAAAGCTAAGGACGAGATCTATATATCCATGTTATTTAATTAGATTGGGCCTAAGAGAAACCTACCTTAATCGAAGAAAAAATAGGATATGCGCTCGTCGGAACCCTAAAACGCGCCGTTGCCAAACTCCAAAATTCTCCTAGGTTCATCCACGAAACCTCGCGCCACCAGTTGGATCGTCAAATAGGGTTTTTAGGTCGCCAAAGCCCTCTATTTAAAGTGTACAAGGAGGCTTCTGGAGATCGAATTGGACTCAAGAATCCAAGGAAATAAAACCGGCGAAATCTTCGATCCTTGACCTATTCCATGCCGCCGCCGCCGCCTCCGCTGGAAGGCTCTAGAGTCTAGGGTTTCGAAGGCAAAATGGACCTCTAAGGTAGATCCATCCATTGGGCTTGGTTTGAGCTCGATTGGTTAAGAATTGGGTGAGAATTTGATCAATCTAGATTAACCCAATAAAAGTGACGAATTTCAGCTAAAATTCCTTAATTCAGCCTAATACCATTTTTATTAGAGCCTGGCCCAGTTATCGTTATCGCTAAACACTTCGTTCTCTTTGTGAAAATAATTTTTCCATGTTTTTATAAATTACCTCAAATTCGATCTAATCGGAAAATCAATAAAAATAGTCATTATGCTATTTAATTAGTAAAGAGACACCCTCCCCCACTTTAAGGAATCTGGTCTCCCAAATTCACCGAACCTTTCGTAGGGGTGAAGAATCATGGAAACTGACCTTGGAATAAATTGGGATATTGCCTCTTGATTGTTTCCTCAGATTCCCAAGTAACTTCTTCCGCTCCACGTCGACTCCACTGGACCTTGATCATCGGAATCAACCGATTCCTGAGTTGCTGTTGCTTCTGATCTAAGATTTTAACAGGCTTCTCTTCATAAGATAAATCTTCTTTTAGCTCTAAGTCTGCGTCCTGGATGACATGAGAGGGGTCGTACACATACTTCCTCAGCATAGACACATGGAAGACATTATGAACACCTGCCAATTGAGGTGGTAAAGCCAATCTATAGGCAACCTCACCCACTCTCTCTAGAATCTCAAATGGTCCAATAAATCTTGGGCTCAACTTTTCATGAATCCCAAACCTCCGAATTCCTCTTACAGGTGAAACTTTCAAGAATAATGTTCTCCTACCTGAAATTCTAAATCTCTTCTTCGAACATCAGCATAACTCTTCTGTCAGGATTGTGCTACTTGCAAACAGTCTTTAATAATCTGAATGTTCTTAGAAGATTCTGAGACAAGATCCGGTCCCATCCATTGTTTTTGGCCAACTTCACTCCAGCATAGAGGTGAACGACAACTTCTTCCATAGAGAGCTTCGAATGCTGCCATCTGAATGATAGACTGATAATTGTTATTGTAAGCAAATTATATTAGGGCTAAATGCTCATTCTAACTACCGCCAAAGTTGATTATGCAAGCTCTTAACATGTCTTCGATAATCTGATTAGTTCTCTCAGTCTGCCCATCTGTCTGAGGATGAAATGTCGTGCTGAAGTTCAGACGAGTACCTAAGGATTCCTGCAATCCTTTCCAAAAATGGGAAGTGAATCTAAGATCTCTATCTGACACAATGTTCACAGGTATACCATGCAGTCTCACAACCTCTTTCATGTAAAGAGCAGCCAAAACATCCACTGTCCACTTCGTCTTGATGGATAAGAAATGCGCAGACTTAGTCAATCTATCCACAATTACCCATATTGCATCAAAACCTCCATGAGTTCTTGGTAAACCCATTATAAAATCCATGCCGATGCTTTCCCACTTCCATTGTGGTATATCAAGCAGTTTTAACTTTCCGACAGGCCTGAAATGCTCAGCCTTCACTTATTGGCATATCAAACAGTTACTCACGAACTCTGCCACTTCTCGCTTCATATTCGGCCACCAAAAGGTCATCTTCAAGTCTCGATACATCTTAGTGGCTCTAGGATGAATGGTATACTTGGATATATGGGCTTCTTCTAGAATATTGTCTTTTATTTCAGCTATATCAGGGATGCACGTTCTTTCTCGAAACAATAATCTGCCATCATCGGCCAATCCAAAATCTGGTCTATTGCTCAGACTTTCCTTGATCTCGGCTATCATAGGATCGTTATTTTATAGGGTCTTAATTTCCACTAACAACTCGGGGCGAAGCTGAACCTGAGCTATCATGACTCGATCCTTGCTAACATTAAGGTCTAGATTAGCCAACTGTTCCAACAGTCTCCATTCTTGCAACATAAGACTAGACAATTTTTCTATCGGCTTGCGACTTAAAGCATCTGCCACCACATTGCCTTTACCAGGATGATACTCTATGGAGAATTCAAAATCCTTTAAATATTCGAGCCATCTTCTTTGCCTCATATTAAGCTCCTTCTGAGAGAACAGATACTTAAGACTCTTATGATCAGTAGATACCGTAAAAGTTTCTCCATACAAGTAGTGCCTCCAAATCTTTAAAGCAAAAACCACAGCAGCGAGTTCTATGTCATGGACATGATAATTTTCTTCATGCTTCTTTAGCTGTCTAGAAGAGTAAGCTATCACCTTACCATGCTGCATAAGCACACAACCTAGGCCATTGCCCGAGGCGTCAGTAAAAACTTCAATCCTCCTTCTCCAGAAGGCAAAGCTAAAAAAGGGGCAGTGGTCAAACATTCCTTCAGAGTCTGAAAGCTTCGTTCACAGTCTTCTGAGCACTCAAATCAATTCTCCTTGCGGGTTACTGGGGTCAGAGGTATCGTAATCTTGGAGAAATCCCTAATGAATCTCCGATAATAGCCTGCGAGACCTAGAAAACTTCTTACTTCGGTCACATTTGTAGGTCTATCCCAATTTCTTACTACTTCCACTTTAGAAGGGTCTACCGAAATCCCATCTTTAGTAATAATGTGCCCTAGAAAAGACACTTCCTGCAACCAGAATTTACACTTACTAAACTTGGCATATAGCTGATGATCTCTCAATATCTGCAACACCATCCTCAAATGCTCTTCATGCTCCTCTTTGCTTTTGGAGTATATTAAAATATCATCAATGAATACTACGACCCACTGATCTAAGTAGGGTCGGAACACGCCGTTGATTAGCTACATGAAAGCTGCAGGAGCATTTGTTAGTCCAAACTGCATTACTACGAATTCAAAATGCCCATACCTACTTTTGAATGCTGTTTTAAGAATATCCCCGCTCTTGATTCGTAATTGGTGATACCCCGATCGAAAATCAATCTTGGAAAAGTACTGTGCTCCTGCTATCTGGTCGAACAACTCATCAATTTATGGCAATTGGAGAGGGGGATTTCTGCAGCCCACTCAAAGAGTAGCCCAACAAGACCCAACAGGGTCCAACGAGGCAAGCTCACCTGAGTGACAGCCCACAGGGCCCACTTAGGAAAGAAAAGCCCAATGAACAAACACTCAAGGAATCAACTCTCCCCGACGACCCCTAGGCTCGGAGGGCCCGAGTAATGGTCAGGTCACAAGGAGGGTCCGGCCCAAGCCGTTTCCCCTCCCGGGAGAGACAGGCATTCGCCGACCTATCCAACCCCTCTTTCGCCGAGCTATGCTCATCGCCCGGACAGGGCTGGCGTTTCAGAAGCTCGGCCAGACCGGATATTATCCGTTCGTGCTGCCGTTAAGAGTCCCCAATGGACTGGGGAATCAAGAAGCCGTAGGACTTCGAGGCTATAATGTTCCCACGATAAGGCCATGAAAGCCCACGTTGAGGACGTAACTCCCCCCTTAAACCCCTCAGCTTGCAGGACTCCTGAAGGCGGCGTACTATTTAAACCAGGGATACCCTCCGGTGGAAGGTAAGGGCCATTAAGGCACTCATACACCCAAACTCCTGAGCACAATCCGCTTCACCCCTCTGGTGGAGAGGAATCTCGCGCACTAGTTTTTCTCCTCCCCATTATTGCTTCCACCACAGCTCTACTGACTTAACCATCAGAGGGTTTTTCCCTAGGGAAACCCCCTGGGCCCTCTGATACGTTTCCCTGTCTTGCAGTTCATCTTCTGGTGATCCACAGCCCGCTCAGGACACAGCGCGAGATTTCGCCTCTTCATCTGGCGCCGTCTGTGGGAAACGCACGAAGAGCCAAGATGGTGAGAAGAAGCTCAGGGAGGAGGTCCGTCGGCGAGAGGGGTAAGGCCATGGTGGCGGTAGGAGATGGCCCCTCTAGGGCCTCACAGAACCCTCCCTCCAACGCCAGCGTCCCCACCAACGGGCCGCCGCCCCCTCCGACGGCGACAGGGGTACCCCCCAACGGTGGCGATGAGGTCTTCCAGGCCCTCAATAAGAAGCTTGACGTCCTCGTGGAGCTCATGATGGCCCAGGCGGCAAGGGATGCCAGGTCCCGCGCCCCGTCCGGGAGCCCCCCCAGTCGAAGTGCGTCCCAGCATACCGCCGGGGGCCGCTTCACCCTCCGTGGTCAGCAGCTCATCCGCAACAACGTTGGAGGACCCTCGCAAGCTCCGCCCCCGGAGCAAGAGGCTTCCTCCACGCCCAGGAAAGGGAAACAGGGGGCGAGGCCTCGGCGCCTGGGCACTGACGTTCCTGAGGATCGCCACGACGCTCCCCCCAGTCCCACGGCACGACCGCAGCCGGAATTATCCCTCCGACTAAGGGATTTCGAAAGATGTTTTGCAGAGCAAGAGCGCGCCCTCCACGCCCTGTAGAAAACCTCTTTCCCAGAGGACGAGGAGAAATCCCCTTTCTCCGAATACATCTCGAAGGCAGAGGTGTCTCCCAGAACCTCCATTCCGACCTTCAAGCTCTATGATGGCCAGGGCGACCCAGCCGACCACTACGACAGCTTCGACGCCCTGGTAACTCTGCATGGAACGCCGGATCCTATCAAATGCCGAGCCTTTACGGCCACCCTGGTCCAAGGTACTCAGGCATGGTTCCGGGCCCTCGCCCCTGGGTCCATTTGGGACTTCAGGCAATTCGGGCGAGTCTTCAAGGAGAGCTTCACCGAGAGCGCTCCCCCAAGGTCAATAGCGGGGCTCCTGGCCCTCAAACAGGCGCAAGGGGAAAGGCTCTGGGCTTATGTCCACCGATTTAAATCAGAAGCCCTCAGAATTCCCCGCCTGGATGGCCTCGGCCATGACCGCTCTGACCGGGGGCACCCGAGACGAGAATCTCCACCGCGAACTGGTCCTCCACCCTCCCTCGACCCTTGCCAAGCTAGTGACTCTGGCACTGTGCCACGCCGAGTGCGAAGAAGTACTCAGCACTTGCCGAGACACAACCGGCTCGGGTCGGGAGGGGGACAAGAAGCGGGCCTCCGAGCCAAATCCTGGCTCGGGCAAGAAGCGCGATCGGGAAGGAGAGCGCAAATGGAAGTATGAGTGATACACCCCATTGACCGCGCCAGTCTACGAGATCTATGAAGACATCAAAGACTCGGGACTCCTCCGCCAGCCCGAACCAATGAGATCGAAGCCAACCCCGACAAAGTCCAGGCCATCCTGGACATGCGCCCGCCCACGTGCGTTAAAGACGTCCAGCGTTTGACAGGGTGTGTCGCCGCTCTCAGCCGTTTCCTGTCCCGTGCGGCCGAACGATGCTTGCCCTTCTTCAAACTGATGAGGGGACCCAAGCTAGCATCTGCTACGTTCGCATGGGATGAGGAAGGCCAGACAGCATTCGCCGAGCTTAAGAAGTTCCTGGCTTCGCCACCGGTGCTCTCCAAGCCCGTCCCAGGCGAAGTCTTGCTGCTCTACCTCCCGGCGACGCCATCCACGGTCAGCTCGGTCCTAGTCAGAAATGACTCGGGAATCGAAAGACCGGTCTACTACACCAGCAAGGTGCTCAATGAGGCCGAACGGAGGTACCCCGCAACCGAGAAACTCGTGCTAGCGTTGGTTACCTCCGCAAGGTGCCTCCGACCCTACTTCCAGGGGCACCCCATCACCGTGCTAACCGGCGAGCCGTTGAAGAAGATTCTGGCCCACCCCGAGGCCTCAGGGCGACTCGTCAAATGGGCCATTATGCTCGGGGCCTACGACATCTCGTACCGGCCATGATCAGCAATCAAAGGCCAAGCGCTCGCCGACTTCATTGCCGAAAGCACCATCCCGGCCGAAGACAGGCCTCCGACCACGACCGGGCCAACCTGGGAACTGTTCGTCGATGGATCGTCCAATTTGGCAGGCAGCGGTGTGGGGATCCTCCTGAGGTCCCCCGAAGGGATAGAGCTACAGTACACCTTGAAATTCAACTTTCAAGCATCCAACAATGGTTCCGAGTACGAGGCCCTTATCTCGGGAGCACGCATGGCCCGACGGTTGGGGGTCGAGCGAGTTAGGATCCACACCGACTCTCAGCTGGTCGCAGGTCAGGTCAACGGTGAGTATGAAGCTCGGGAGGCACCCATGATCAAATACCTTCAGTTGGTCCGAAGCCTGGCCCAATAGTTCGAGGAATTTGGGGTAGTCCGGATAGCTTGGGAGCAAAACTCTCGGGCGGACGCCCTCTCTAGATTGGCCTCCTCCCTAGACCCAGAAGGTACACGATCGGTCCTCCTAGAAGAGCTAGAGCGCCCGAGCATCGACACGGAGCTCCTCGCTGTTGACTCGGCCACTCCAAGTGACTGGCGCTCCCCCTACCTGTCCTGGCTACAGGACTCCCAAGAGCCCTCCGACCCTCGGGAAGCCCGCCGAATGAAGTATCAAGCTCGGCGCTTCGTCGTCCTCGACAACACTCTCTACCGAAGATCGTTCTCCGATCCCCTCCTGAAGTGCCTCGGTCCCGACGAAGCAAGCCGAGCCATCCAAGAGATTCACCAAGGCCTGTGCAGAGCGCATGCAGGAGGTCGGCCGCTAGCCAGGATCCTGCTACGGCAGGGGTACTGGTGGCCCACCCTGCAGCGCGACTGCACGGCTCATGCACGGCAGTGCGACCGTTGCCAGCGGTTCGACCATTTGGTCCATCAGCCGGCTACGGAACTTGTCACCCTAGCCGAGCCTTACCCTTTCGCTCAGTGGGGAATCGATATCCTTGGGCCATTCCCGACGGCCCAGTCCCAGAAGAAGTTCATCATCGTCGCCATCGACTACTTCACCAAGTGGACCGAGGCCAAGGCTACGGCAAGGATCACCGAGACAGTCGTTTGGGGCTTTGTTTGGAAATTGATCATTTGTCACTTTGGCATCCCCCGAGTGATAGTAAGCAATAACAATCGGCAATTCGACTCTCGGTATTTCTGAGACAGATGCGCTGACCTAAATATCCGCAACCACTTCACTTCGGTCGCCTACCCTCAGGCCAACGAGCTGGTTGAAAATGCCAACAAGACTATCTTAAAAGGCATAAAAACAGACTCGGCAAGGCTAAGGGTAGCTGGCTCGAGGAATTGCCTAGCGTACTATGGTCGCACCGAACGACCCCTAGGACGGCAACCGGTGAAAGCCCTTTTCAGTTGGTATATGGCACCGAAGCCGTCGTTCCATTAGAGATTGCCAATCCGTCTCTCCGAGTGATCAGCTTCTCACCCGAGGCAAACGGGCAAAAGTTGCTCGAGAACCTCGACCTGGCAGACGAACTCCGAGAGATCGTGAACATCCGAGCAACGGAGTACCAGCGCCACCTCACTCGATACTACAATGCCAAGGTCCGAGACAGACGTTTCAAATCGGGGGACTTCATCCTCAGGAAGGCCGAAGCCTCTCGACCACTGGAGGCGGCGGGCAAGCTATCCCCCAACTGGGAAGGCCCCTACCGAGTGATCGAGACGCTCAGAAAAGGTGCGTACAGGCTAGCTACAATGGAAGGGGAACCCATTTCCCGGACATGGAATGCAACCACACTACGCAGATTCTATTTCTAAAGTTGTATAGCAAGATTGAATGAAATAAAATTCCCTCTCCATTCATTCAAATAATTGTTGGTACATCAGATAGGCAAATGCCAGTACATCACATAGTAAAAAGCAAAAATCCGTCTAACACCGCTTCAAGAGGCCATCGCTCGGCTGACTCGGTCTTGATCTCCTCGCGTCCAGCCACTGACTCTGCCTCATGTGGAAACTAGCTCGGACAAGAGGTGGTCGAGCCAGTTGGCTCGGGTGGCCCGTGACAAAGGTGACAGAGGGAACCGCTCCGCCTTGGGCACCCCGCCAGAAGGCTCTGCTCAAGCGACGGAGCTGACCGCCTCGCGCACCACGGTCGGTTGGGGTTGCGACGCCTCCCCGGGCGAACCCCCAACCTCGACCGGCGCCGCGGGATCGATTGCACCGAGAACTTCAAGCACTTAGGGCTGCAACGCCCTCGCCGGCGAACCCCCAGCCCTGCCTGTCTCGGCCCGCACCTCGCCGACCGAGACATCACCGACTCCGACCGATCCCCCGATCTCAGCGTCAACTACTTCAACATCGGCCCCCTCTACCCCTGTGGGGGGGAGAGCCGACCCATCGCCGCCCTCTGAAGGGCCCCCGGTCTCCTTGATCCCCTCTCGCCTGGCAGGTGGGGGAGCTGGCCCCGAGGGGTCAGCCCCATCTTGCCCCCGAGAGGGGAGCACCGCCGAGCCGGAGTCACCCCCGGCGGTAGTAGGAAGAGCTGCCTTCTTGGCCCGTTTCCTGACCTTCGCGGCCTCCCGCAACTTTCCCGACATGGGATCCTTGCGCTTCGTACCAGTTGGTCGTGAAGATCCCTCGGGGGCCAGCCCCTTGCCCTTATCTCGGGCTTGGGCGCGACCCGCAGAAGCATCTGGTTCGTCGGCCGCCGAGTCATCTCCCAGATCAATGACCTCAGCAGCTTCCTCCAGAGGTTCCCGCCTCACGTCTGCAACAAAGGAAGAAGACCCAGTCAGGAGAAAGAAAGTAACTACCACCCCAGGAGAAGAACCTCGAGAGCGGTACCTGTCGCCGTCAACCACGTAAGAAAACACCGTTCGATGTTCTCCGGCGTCACCAGCTCCTCAGTCGACTAGCGGTTATCCAGCAGACGAGCGGCCTACCGCTCCACGTGGGGAGGGAACTCCTCCTGGCGAGGGGGAAGATTCGGATGAAAATTGGGCGAGACCAGACATCTCCAAGACTCGTCCGTCGCCTCCGCCTTCACCCAGAAGAATTGGGTCTTCCACCCCTTGTGCGAGGAGTCCTTCGCTGCGAGTGAGATGCAACTCCTGTTCCTCCTCGCCTGGATAAAGTAGAAGCCCTTCCCCGCCGACAGGTGCGCTTTCAACTCGAAAAAATAGTGAAAGAGGTCCAAGCAAGGAAAAATGTCGTGCTGACGACAAAGAATCCGAAAGGCAGAAAGAAGGAGATACGAGTTGGCCACCAACTGAATAGGCACAAACCGGAAAAACTCGAGAAGCTTAAGTACAAAAGGCTCGAAGGGAAGGTGGAACCCACCCTTCCAAGCCATAAGAAAAGTGCAAATGTGCCCCGTACGGCTGTCCAGACTCGTCTCATATGGGGCGGCAGCAGCAAAGCTGTACCTGAGAGGCAAGCGAAAATGATGCTCCAGCTTCCTCACCTCGGCTTCCCCCAACTCACTGCAATTGGGGACGGGCTCCCGCCTCACCTGCTCGATTTCCAAAGGCAGATCCGCCATCGAGCTGGAAGATGATCCCTCGCGCGAGCTCGAAGACTCCGGGGGGGAAGGAAGTTGCCGGACCGCCTCCGCGGTTATCCTCGCCAACTCCTCAAACGCCGCCGCAAGACTTTGCGTCTCCACTGTGCTCTCACGGCGCATCAAGGAGCCCCGGAAGCAAAGAAACTAAGGAAAGCCTAAAACCCTGAGAAGCCTAGAACGATGAACAGCGCCCAACGCCTAAAAAACCCTGGAGGAAGGCGACGCGTCGTTCCGTGCTCTCAGAAAAGGGGGGGGCCTTCATTTCAAATCCGTCAGGATCATCATTACGGGCCCAGGCGACCACTACACGTGGCTCCATAACGCCAATAGAATTCCACCCACCTGAGCCACGCCGGTCCAAAGCCTCAAAAACTACTCGACCGAGCCTCCATGGCTCGGGAGTAGGAGGGGGACAAGTGGAGAGGGGGATTTCTGTAGCCCACTCAAAGAGCAGCCCAACAAGACCCAACAGGGTCCAACGAGGCAAGCTCACCTGAGTGACAGCCCACAGGGCCCACTTAGGAAAGAAAAGCCCAATGAACAAACACTCGAGGAACCAACTCTCCCCGGCGGCCCCTAGGCTCGGAGGGCCCGAGTAATGGTCAGGTCACAAGGAGGGTCCGGCCCAAGCCGTTTCCCCGCTCGGGAGAGATAGGCATTCACCGACCTATCCAACCCCTCTTTCGCCGAGCTATGCTCATCGCCCGGACAGGGCTGACGTTTCAGAAGCTCGGCCAGACCGGATATTATCCGTTCATGCTGCCGTTAAGAGTCCCCAACGGACAGGGGAATCAAGAAGCCGCCAGACTTTGAGGCAATAACGTTCCCACGATAAGGCCATGAAAGCCCACGTTGAGGACGTAACTCCTGCCGGAAACCCCTCAGCTTGCAGGACTCCTGAAGGCGGCGTACTATTTAAACCAGGGATACCCTCCGGTGGAAGGTAAGGGCCATTAAGGCACTCATACACCCAAACTCCTGAGCACAATCCGCTTCACCCCTCTGGTGGAGAGGAATCTCGCGCACTAGTTTTTCTCCTCCCCATTATTGCTTCCACCACAGCTCTACTGACTTAACCATCGGAGGGTTTTTCCCCAGAGAAACCCCCTGGGCCCTCTGATACGTTTCCCTGTCTTGCAGTTCATCTTCTGGTGATCCACAGCCCGCTCAGGACATAGCGCGAGATTTCGCCTCTTCAGCAATGGATACTTATTTTTAACAGTAAGCTGATTCAGTTGACGATAGTCAATGCACAATCTGAGCGATCCGTCCTTCTTCCTTACAAACAACACTGGGGCTCCCCACGGAGATGTACTCAGACGAATGAATCCTTTCTCAAGCAAGTCCAGTAATTGCACTTTTAATTCCCTTAACTCCACAAGAGACATACAATACGAAGCCTGGGGATGCACCTGGTACTAGATCAATAGAGAAGACTACCTCCCTATCTGGTGGAAGTCCTGGAAAGTCTTCAGGAAACACATCTGGATAATCTCAGACAATGGGGATGTCCTTCAGTTCCAACTCCTTCCTGTCAGTCAAAGAGACCAATGCAAAAAATACTTGACATCCTTTTCTTAATAACTTCTCAGCTCGAAGTGCAGAAATACGTGGCATAGACCTAGAGTGTCTAACCCCAACAAAAGAAAGTCCGGGTTTACCGGAGAAAGTCACGGAGCTAGATTTGCAATGGACACTAGCGTCATATTTAGCTAACCAATCTGCTCCTAGAATCACATCATAATCCTTCATCTTCATACAGACTAAATCAACTGGCATATCCTCATCACCAACCAAAATTTGACTAGAGGGATAATAATGATTTATAGCAGAGCCCGAACCAACAGGGGTTGATATTTCTAATTGAAAGTTCATCTGGTGCGGACACCAGAGCGATCGAGAAGCACGAACTGGCGAGCCGTCGGTACCGTACACCACTCGAGCTACATCGGCTTCCATCTGGCTTGGAGACAGTCTGGAGACTCCCCTTTGAGTCTTAGTATTTATGATATTTACTGAGATTTTATTTGTGTGTAATGTGTGTTTATTTGGCTTTATTCGGATTGTAATTCAGCTTGTAAAAGGGGTTTATTTATAATTTGGGACCACCTGGGTCCCGTGGGCCCCCCATCCCTTCTCCCATTGATCCGCCTCAGCTCTTGGGCCCATGTGGGGTCAGTCAACCCTCCAAGGTGGGCTTCTAGAAGGGTTGGACCAAGGGGGGACAAAGGGTAACAAAATTTCAAATTTGGAAACCTATAAGTCAAGGGGGCGCCCCATTCTATTATAGTTTATTAGGATTTGTAGTTTATTTTATTTAGTTCCAAATCATATGGGAGAAATAAATTGTGGACTCCCTCTTTTACCCCTCCCCAACCCTAGATCTAGGGATAGAACTAGTCTTTTTGTATTTCCTATAAAAGCCTTGTATTTCTATTTTGAGGGGAATTAATGAAAGAAAATATTGGAATTTCCTCCAAAGCAGCAAGGGCCACCCCCTATCTCTATCCTCTCTCCCCCTTCTGTAGTTGGGAAGGCTATGAATCAGAGGTGTGAAGCCTCATCTATCAGGTGTGTAGATCGTCACCGCCGCCGCCGCCGCCTTCGTGCCGCCGTCGCACCACTGCCATCATCGCCGGAGTTCTGTCCACTCAGGACAGCTCCTTGATCTCGAATTTCTTGCTCTCAGCCACGAGTTCATCTGGAGCCCAAACTATCAGGGTTAGTTCCAAGGGTCATCACCACGTCCTAGAAAAATTGGTGGAGCTTCCAGTTTTTATTTTCCATTTTTCCATTTTCGTTCTCCACCTCCTCTCAGATCTGCCAGCAGTCTGCCCAGATTTTCAGAACCATGATAGGTTGTTCATGAACCCACCTTATCGGGACCCAAATGACTTGATATTTTTATTGGAGGTTCTTTCCACCTAATAAACCATCCAAAAATTTTCTTGTGAATTTAGAATCTTGTTCATATTTTATAAAAATTCACTTCATATCCCAGCTCAGTTCTGCCTGCCACTGTCCAGATCCGACCACCGAGCAGTATACAATAACTCTCCTCATCCAAACCTCCACCAAACCCTTCATACAAATTATCCCCATTTTCCTCTCTGTCCTTTCTACAACTTTCATGAAGAGCTCATCTTCTGATTCGAAGGTCTACATCGCGGTCAACGCCAATTCTCAGGAAAGTTCATTTCTGTCCTGCCAGATCTAAAATAGAGATTAGTTCGGTTATAAAATTCCCCATCAGAAGCACAGTCACAACAAATTTTCTGGAGTGACAGAGGGTCGAAGGATTTTGAGTCAGCGTTCCAACGGCGCTAGTTTCGTGCCGATCCGACATCGGTGCTGATCGCAGTAGTAAATCTCGCCGGGTCGTGCGCTGTAAAACAGAGGTTGCAGATCCGTGGCCAGCCCCTCCGACAAGTGGAGATCGGAGCCGCCCGACCTCCGACCGGAGTTCCAGTTCGGCCGCCACCCAGGGAAGCGCACCACCAGGTGTCACCATCACAGCGGGACCCACCCCGCCAGGTCCGGAGGAGTAAGCAGCACGTGGGCCCCACGAACCGCAGATCACGCTGTCCAGACAGCACTAAAACGTGGATTTCGGCACTGTCGGAGTGACATCAAGATGTTGCCTGTCAACCCAATTCCTGATACTCCCAGGCCCCACATGTGACCTGTTACCTCCCTGCGTGGAGTGGGTCAAAACTTTGTACTGCAGTAAAACTTGTTTAACTGGGAGTACGGATTTGGCCAGGGTTGTCTTCCCCACGCCGGAAGCGTGGAGGTAACGATCTTAACTCCTTGGCATTTCATTTACTTAGCTAGTATATGGTCGTATGTCGCCGTGAGTGCGATAGGAATCTAACCCGTGAGTCCATGTCACCGTTGTGAGCGAGAGAGTGACCCGTCCCGTGGCTCGATCAAGGCACGGAAGTGAGTCAACCACCCTTGACTCTGTCGGTTTCTCAACCACGCGGATCCACACTATCCCTCGCTTGGGACGACGAGTGAGCTTGCATTTCTGTTAGCGACGTATAGCCCATAAGAACTCTTAGTGTCGGGCCGAAGTGTCTCTCCTACTTTCATGTTGCTGGTCACGTCTGCACTTAGAGTCCAAGGTCCACATTACCTAGAGTCGGTCCCCCGTGTCCGTCCCGCATCAGTTTGGTATCAGAGCGCCAGTTGAGTCTAGGGTAGTCATTCATCATTGCTTAACAAAAATACAAAAAAAGAGAGTCATTTAAGTCGAGTCTTGGTTGTGTCTAGGTTTGTAGTCGAGTGTGCATTCCAACTTGCATTGTCGTTTAGGGTCGTGTCTAGTGTCTTGTCCAAGTGTCGGCATGTCTAGCATGTAGTTCCCCCCAAATTCCCATGGATTCTCCATCACCCGGGCAATATGGCCGTTGGTCCACCCATGGGCTTGGCAACCACCCTCTCCACTTCCGTAGGCCCGAAGCCTCAGATTTTTATGGCTCCAATGACCCGGGCGACTACCTCAAGTGGGAGGCCGCCATAGACAAATATTTTGAATGTTACACCATGTCCGATGCCATGCAAGTCAGTTTTTCCCAAGAGAGGCTTGTCCACAAAGCCGCCTGGAAATGGGAGAGCATTGAGCGCATGAGAGAGGTTAAGAGGCAAAAGCCCATCGAGTCATGGCATGAGATGAAGGGCGAACTTAGGAAGGTCTACCTACCTGGCCCGGTCACCTCCAACCGACCCCACCCAATCACCTCCACCCGAGAGGGCCATAATCGGAGGCAAAGCACCGCACATGTAAAAGAGCCTAGGTCCACGAATAAGCCGAGTTCATATGGGAGAGTCCATCACCTTACTCCTACTCCAAACCCCACCATTGCCGAACTCTTCCAAATCATTTCGGATAGAGTGGATAGGAGGTGTGCTTATATCGAGTCCTTGGTTCCCCCTTGCCTACCTCCTAGACAGAATGGAACCAAGCACGAGCCTAAGGAGGTAGCAACCGGTAGCCCCAACCCGATGCCATCTAAGGTGCCATCCCAAGGCCCTCTCCCCATCATGATGGATCCTCTTCCCCCACCCACGATAGCCCCATTGCCTAGACCCCTATAGGTCGGGAGGATAAGGGTCAGGACCGACTTATCAGGGAGCCTAGTGGGTCACGACAACAGTGTTATCACTGCCAGGGGTTCGGCCACTTTGCCGGACAGTGTCCCACTCAAACATCTCTAGCCCTAGGGAAAAGGGTTGGAGAAGCCTCACTCTCCGATCTTTATTCGGAGCCACCTCAGCCACCGCTACCCGTGTTTCTAACAGGAAAGTTACTCATAGCCGAGCCACTCCTTAGTTGGCTCAAGCATGGCTTGGTCCCACCTCCCTACCCATCCATGGACCCCACCCTACCATTAGTGCCGGTCAACTCATTTCATACCACATTCCGGTCTAATCACCACGTTGATACCTTGGGTGACCTTATTATGGGTCTACACCGGCAATGTACGTTGACGCACTCATTGGCCTGAGGCTTCGACCAACCCACTAGTCTTAGCTTCACCCATCCGGCCTTAGGGTCTAATACCTCCGTGTGCACCGTGGGTTGTGTCACCATGGAGATTCTTCTATTCCTCCTTATGCCGGCCGAGCCCGACTTCATTCCCTTTTGCCCAAGAGAGGAATCTTATTTTCTACACATGATCACCATTCCACCTACCACAATGCATGAAGGTGATCATCCACACCTTCACGACTACCACACGTGGGACCGTGACTTGTGGGAACCCACAACAAGGGGTCATACCTTCTTTGATCCCTTTGACCCATTCCCTAGTGGACCCCTAGACCCACCATATATACTTCACTTCTTTGAGGGAGTCCACTACCACACCCCTCCCACTCGGGCCTGGCAACCTTCACATGGCAATTGGTCCGAACCGTCATTTGGGGGTAATGAAGACTGTGGTTCCCCCGGCCCACCTAAACCACCCGAACCTCCCGGACTTCCCACATCCAAGCCCAATGTCCATGATTGGTGCATCGTAGGATGTCTAGAAGTCCACCATGACGTTAACCTCCGGTTACGTCAAATGCATGCATGGCACACATTCGGATGTCCTGGACCACCTTGCATATGATTGGGTCGGACTAATTGTAGGATTGTTTAGGGTTGTGTGTGCATCCATGTGTTTTTCTTTTTGCTAAGCATTTTAGGATCTTACTCAACTCCACCTGCTGAAACAGGCCTTGCAAGGGGCAGGTGCCCCGCCCTCAGTACTTTCTTCTGGCATGGCTACAGCCGCCACTTCCACACCCCCGATTGTTGGATTAGGGGCCACCTCCGCAGCCCCCATCGATCTTACTTCCATCCGTCCTCAGGCTCTTCGATTCTCCACCATGGAAGCGGGCCAGGCTTCTACCTTGACCCATCAGTCACTTGATAAGGGGAAGACCCAGATCCCCTCCATTTCTTATGCTGATCCTTACACCACGTTCCCTCCAACATCACAGGTCCTCGTGGCCCCGACTGATTCCGTCCGTCTGCAATCAGGGGCCGCCCAGTTGGCTCATGCGGATATGGGCCCTTCCCTGGCCCATTATCCATCTTATGGGCTACCCCCTCATCAGTCTATCCTTCGGCCCCATACTCCGGTTCGATCCTTCCTGCCGTATCTTCTCCTTCCTGGGAGTGGGAACTTCTGGACAAATGGACTGCCATGCAGCAGCAGATTGACCTCCTCCACAAGCGGGTCGGACTGCAGTCTTTAGCTGATGTCTCCATTCCTAACTTCAGGGACATTCGTTTCCCACCGTAGTCTGAGCTCCCCGTGTACCGAAAATATGACGGGAATGGCAACCTGTTTATTCATGTCAGGGAGTTTCTCTATGAATTGGTGTAGTTCCAGCATGACGACCGCCTGATGGTGTATCTGTTTCGCCGATCCTTGGATGGGGTCGCCCTTGAATGGTTCTACACATTGCCTCTGGAGGAGGCGAAAAGTTTCAAGACCGTGAAGGATAAGTTTATCCAGAGATTTTAGGATCGGGTTGGGCCCGAGTATTCTTTTACAGACTTAGTAGCAGAAAAGATGAAGCCGGACGAAGACTTTGCCGCATATGCAGATCGATGGAGGCAGATGGCCTCGCGTGTGCCCGGGTAGATCCTGGAAGAAGAAAAGGTTAAATTGCTGATTTGTAATGCTACCCCGACATTCCAGAATATATTGGCAATGAACGATATATCTAACATGCACCAACTGTACAGCCGGGCCCGGTTCATCCAGACCCAATTTAAAGACTCTCCCATCCATTCACTATTTGAGACCCAGAAATCCAAAACTACCCGGAAATCCCAGGGCCCAGTAACTGAGGGAGTTCAAGTCAATGAGCAGGTCCATGCTGTTCAATTCCATAACCAACCCGCTTCACCCCTTTTCCAGCAACCTCCTCGCAACCCCCAATTCTCCGCTCCACAAGCCCCCCGACCAACTTTCCAAGCTTCTCAGCACCCACAACAACCACCACCACCTCAACAGCCACAACCGCCACCCTAGTACCATAACATCCCTCCTCCTGCTGGTTATGGGCCTGCTCGACCGGGACCCAAGAGGGTCAACTACCCACCGCTTCCAGAAACCCTCCCCGATATCTTTTCAGCTCTAATGTACACTGGTGACATTCAATTGCCTCCAGAGCGTCAGAATTGGAATCTGACAGCCGATCAGTCAAGGTATTGCATATACCATCGGCAACCTAGGCACCCCATAGAGAGATGCTACCAGTTTAGAGATCTGGTGTATGACTTGCATGAGGGCCAGAGGATTGATTGGGCCCAGATGCACAAGTTGATTGAAGATATCAAGGAGAGACGAAGACAAGCTAGGCCGCAGCAGGCGGCACCTCAGCAACAATAGTTCTAGCCACCTATACAACAACAACAACTCTCACAGCAGCATCAGCAGCACCAAGACCTCGAGATTCATCAGAATCCCATGCCAGAACACCGGCCCACTCCTCAACAACAACCACAACCGCCAGCACCGGCTCAAGTGAATGCAGTCCACCGCCCAGCCCCTAATGCTGGGTGGTCTTTTGATGATGAGACCCCCGCTCACCTTTTGGCCTTCCACCACACCAACTTGCCCGCACCTTCTGTTCCTTCCATTCTCCGACCCACCACCTTGGCCACCGCTCCACTCCCTGTCCTCTCCCAATCACCTATTGCACCCCCCACGTTCCCCACCGTTCCGCCAACCCTTCCACCATTACCCACTATGCCCTCCATCATCACCCCTCCATTTAACCCTTCACCAATCATTACCAACCCCATTTCTACCCCTTCCAGTTACCCCACTGGGCCAATTGGGGGTCCATCTAATGCTGTGCCAACACGACAATGCGCCGTCCGGAGCGGGCGTCCATTCCACCGCACTTACCCTTTCCCTGGTGCGTCTGCACCCAACCCTCAAGTTCCTTCTTCAACAGTCGAAGCAGAAGAAGTAGATCCCGTGCCAGGCACGAAATATGACTTGCTACAGCATTTGGACTGGATGTCAGCCAAGATATCAGTTCTAGAGTTGATCAAAAGGTCCACGCTGCATCAGGACGCCCTCAGGGCTTTTTTGCAGAAGGTTATGGTCAATGAGGACGTGGCGGTGGACAGCTTGCCGTTGGTGTTGGCAACCATTACCAGGGGGCCTTCCATTTCATTCTCTGAGTCAGAATTGGCACCCCTAGAGGCACGGCAGATGCCACTCTGCATTACCATTTCTTTGAACAAAGTGGCGATAGAGTCAGCTCTAGTGGATACAGGTGCTTCCATCAATGTGTGTCCACTCAGTACACTACGTGCCTGCAACATTTCGGAAGACATGCTCAGGCCAACACCGACTACAATTGTAGCATATGACAACTCCAGACGAGCGTGCCATGGGGTCGTGACAGTTCAGGCCGAGCTAGGGCCTTTGGTGATGGATGTGGAGTTTTACGTATTGGACATAGACCCGATGTTCAAGGCAATTCTAGGTCGTCCATGGATAGACAGTTTGAATGCTGTGCCTTCAACCGCCCATCAATGCCTTAAATTCCCATTCCAAGGCCGAGTAGTTAAGGTTAAGAGTGTCTCCACAGTTTAGTAAGTTGATGCGATTACTGATAAAATTCTTCCCACTCTGTGGCCGAGTAACCGGCCAGTTCTTTCTGTAATGGACTTAGATTACCCATGGGCATATGCGTCACGCAAGCCCACCACTGCGCCAATAAATGTGAAAATTAAGTCCAAGATCAGAGACTCAAAAGGATGGCATATGATTTTAAAGTTAGGCTATCAGCCGGGCTTGGGCCTTGGCGCACAACTGCAAGGGTGAACTAAGCCCGTTCCTAAAGGTAGAAAGATGGGTTGGAGAGGCCTCGGCTACCGGGAGTCAGCTCTATCTATCTTGGGAGACTCCGGGCCGCTGACGTGAGATTACCGTCAACACTTTGTGAAAGGCCCATTGCACCCCGGTACCTTGAAGAAGCCGCCGCCATGTCCTGATGAGAAGATTGATGCCACCCATGTTGTTGCTGACCCACCGTCGCCGCTGAAGGGGCTAGTGAGTGATATGGAAGATTTTTGCAGCTATTTTGAGAAGCTGTTCCAAGAAGAAGAAGTTTGCCCGAAGAAGATGGAGATGCAGCTGGTAAAGCATTCTCTGACTGAGCTAGCTCACTGGAGGCCGTGGGAAGCGGGGAGCTCCATCACTACTTTTTATTTATCCCCATCCCATCTTGCCTCCTTGTTTCAACAATTGGGGTTTGTTCCCCGTTCCCCTCTGATCATGGTCGACCCGTACTTCACGAAAAGACCGCCTGAAATCCTATTTGTGCCATGTGCATGTGGGCGCTGCCCACCCATTGATTTATCAACCCTGTTTACTTCTCCTTCCCCCAATGCCCAACTCCATGAAATATGGTTTTCATCTTCTGACCCATTCTTTGATTGCATCTTCCCCGATCTGTTTCCCATGCAACTCCCTCCTCCCCCGTCTTCTTCTTCCTGTTACGTGATCTCCTCTAACTTCCAAAAAAAATGCCAATTTTAAAATAGCGGTCTCAATGGAAGATTACGCTATGTTCTGCTCATCTTCCCAGGGGCATGAGACCCCTGCTCCTTTCCCTGTAGACTTCCTGTCTCCTAGGGTAGATGTACATTCTGTAGAGTCTCCTAGGTTGGTAGAGTCAGTTGGGTTAGAGTCTAGTTCTAGTGTGGTAAGCCCATCCACGTCTGCGGCGCACCCTGTGATGCGTCATCCTAAATCCGTTCCAGATAGGTTTTTGCAAGACTTAGCTCAGAGATGTCATGCCCTTCTTAAATGCCATGAATTTGTGGAGACCGCGATTATTTTAGAAGATGGCGAGGAATTAGAAGGGGTGTGAAGCACTGACGGATTAGGTGTATATGAGATCGTAGATGAGAAGGACCCAGCCGATGATGAGGAAAGCGATGTGGATGACACCGCCGATCTGTATGCGCAAGGTTTGATGAACCGTCGTTGGTAGTGGATGAACCCACTAAAGAGATCAACCTTGGAACGGAAGAGGACCCCAGGCCCATAATTATTTCTGCTAATCTCCCTCCTCAGGTTGAAGAGGAGCTGATCAAGATTTTGAGGGAGTACATCGATTCATTTGCCTGGTCCTATAAGGACATGCCGGGTCTTGACCCCACGTTGGTCGAACACCGACTCATTCTTAAACCAGGGGCAACACCCGTTAAGCAAAAGGTGAGAAGGTTCCACCCGTAAATGGCCTTAAGGATAAAGGAAGAAGTCGATAAATTGCATAAGGCCAGGTTTATCAAAGTGGTTTTATATCCGCAATGGGTGGCGAACATAGTCCCAATAATGAAGAAAGATAGAAGAATTCGGATTTGTATCGATTTCAGGGACTTAAATAAGACATGTCCGAAGGATAATTTCCTGCTTCCTCACATTGATGTACTGGTGGACGACACAGCTGGGTATGAGGCCCTCTCATTTATGGATGGGTATTCTGGTTATAATCAAATCCGCCTTGCTCTTGAGGACCAAGAGAAGACCTCTTTCACCACGCCCTGCGGCACGTACTGCTATGTCGTTATGCCATTCGGATTAAAGAATGCAGGTGCCACATATCAACGGGTAATGATGGCTATCTTCCACGACATGATGCATGTGTACTTAGAAGCTTACGTGGATGATATCCTAGTAAAGTCAAGGTCCAAAGAAGAGCACCCCGTCATTTTAGCCAAGGTGTTGCAAAGGGCTAGGGAGTACAAATTAAAAATGAATCCAAAGAAATGCGTATTTGGAGTTGCATCAGGGAAATTACTAGGGTTTATAGTTAGCAAACGGGGGATCCAGATTGATCCGAATAAAGCTAAGGCCGTTATGGAGATGCCGCCGCCTAAGAACATCATTGAACTCAAAGGTCTGATTGGGCGATTACAATTCATTAGGGGGGGATTTGATAACGGGGTGAGGGGGTGCTGTAATCGACCCCGGAGGGTCGATTAAGGTACCCGGGGTCGATTAGGGTGTTTCTGTGAGGGGGAGGGCGAAGGGAGGCGGGACCCACCGGTTAGCCGATGTCGGCTAACCGGCCGACCACTCGTTTGTCAAACACGGCCTAGGAGATTTATATCTCAACATTCGCAAAGGTGCCACCCATTCTATGAATTGTTAAAGGCGGGAGCTAAATTTGAATGGAACGAACAATGTCCGAAGGCCTATGAGGATCTTAAGGTTTATCTTTCCAATCCCCCGGTTATGCAACCACCCGTCCCTGGGAAACCCCTGATCCTATACATTTCTGTGATTGAGGACTCCCTAGGAGCTATTCTGGCTCAGGTGGATGATGAAGGAAGGGAAAGGGCAACATACTACCTTTCGAGGTTGTTTAATCCCGCTGAATCCAAGTATACTGCCATGGAGAAGACCTGCGCAGCGTTAGTATGGGTAGCTCAGAAACTCAAATAGTATTTCCTTGCCCATGAGGTTAAGCTGATCTCTAGAATGGACCCCATTCGTTACCTGTTAGAAAAACCTATCCTTTCTAGCCTGTTAGCTCGCTGGCAGAGCTTCCTTTCCCAATTTAATATCACCTTCGTTGTTCAAAAGGCGATCAAGGGATATGCGATTGCTGAACATCTTGCTCATTCTCCTATCCCTCATTCTGACTCAATCCGGGATGAATTTCCTGATGAACACTTGGCTGTAATCACTCATCTAGCTTTTTGGTCTCTTCACTTCGATGGTGCTCTCAACTCCCAGGGCCGTGGAATCGGTGCCGTTCTCCTCACTCCGGAAGGAGTGACCATCCCTGTTGAGTACGGACTGACTAGATCTAGAGGGGGGGTGAATAGATCTTTTCCCCCTTTTTGATTTATCAAACAAAGACTAATTGGATCACAAGAAATCAATGAAGTATAGAACTAACGCTGATAGCAAGAATGACAGCAAACACACAAAGAGACACACACACAACAGGCAAACCACAAGACAATACTTTTTAGGTGGTTCAGTCCCTTCCCGAGACTTACGTCCACCCCTTGCTCAATTTGAGCAAGGCTTCACTAAATGAGAATTTCTGATCTCACACAAACACCGCTGTCACACAGCTTGTTCCTGCTGACACACAGCTTGAATCCGCTGCCTCACAGCTTGACACTAGTTGTAAAGATGAGTAGAAAAGGTGTAACAAGGCTGAACATGGACTTTTGTAGCAGAGTAATTAAAGAGTTCAGCTTGGGACTCAATCACATAGGTAACAAGGCAAGACTTCCTGTAGGACTTCCAGCAGGATGCCTTCAGCTGCCTCGCTGCTGGAACTTGCAACGCCTTGAGCCAGGTCTTCCTTCTGCAGCACCGAAGAACACTTCTGTCTTCTGCAGCTTTTTGATTGCAGGAGAGCCACTCTTCCTTTTCTGGTTAGAGAAACTCCTGATGCGGATCTTCCTTAGCTTCTTCTCTATATTCCCATATTCAGTTCTCTGTACTCTTCTCCTTTTTGCACCAGTTCTTATCAAGCCCGGAGCTGTTTCCCGCGTGAGTGCAAACCTGTTTGGTTACTCGCTAAAAAACAGGGAGAAGATTAAGTAGAATCTTAAAAAGGTTTGACCGGTTCTTAGCAAGATTCTCTCCTTGAATCCCGTGCAGAATCTTATCCTCTGAACAGCCCAACAACCTGCAACAACAACCTGCAGGTTTCAAGGAACCGAAACTAAATTCGGTTGGATTTCGGTTCTGGACGCTATACCGCTTGTGGTCGACAACGACCCTGTCTCTGGTCGACAATGAGCAGTGTCCAGACGGTTGGTTCTTCAGGCTGATGCTCGTATCGCTCATTGTTGACAATAGCCCTGTCGCTAGTCGACAAGGGGCAATGTCCAGATGACTGGCAGTTCTGTCTGATGCTCTGTCTGTTCCGTGGTCGACAATGACCACTTCTCTGGTCGACAAGCAACCTTTGACATTTCTTCTGATTTGTTGATTTCACTTATACTTCAGTAGACCTGAAATTACTTGAACTATCAGAAGTGACTTGAATTATCAGTTTTACATTGAATTAGTCAAACATATCTTTTGTTCATCATCAACTTGCCATGAGTTCATTGCTTTACATTGAAGGAGCAATCAAATGACTTGCACGTGTTATGAAGATAGTAGATTGTTGGTTAGTCAAACATATCTTTTGTCATCATCAAAACTAAGGGATGCACAACATTCTCCCCCTTTTTGATGATGACAACCATGAGTCATTGTGACAATCAAGAGAATATTTCAACCAGAAAATGCATTTGATATGCCATTCAGAAACTATCATAACATATATCATTATCATAGATTTCAGCCAGAAAATTCATTTGATATGCCTTTCAAAAGTATCATAACACGAATTACATGAATGGCTCAAAAACAAAGGCAAAGACTTGACATCTAGACACACCTAGACATACAATGACACACACTCTCTCTCCCCCTTTGTCAACAGCAAAAAGAGGAGTATCCAGACATTCACTCCGAGGAGGACGAAGAAGTCTCGGGCTTTACGTTCTCTGCCATCCGATCCAGCTTGTCAACTATGTGTGCATAAGAAAGCCTTAGCTTCTGGATCTCTGAGATAGTAGCATGGTTGATGTGACACGATATGCAGCGGAGGACAATGATACTAATTTGTTGTGACGCGACTCCCTTGGACCTAGGATAGCAAGCAGCACTATGAGTCGGCAACGTCGCACATGCAGTTTCGCTCGCGGAAGCACACTCGGATCCATAGAAGGACCGGCGATGGTGGTGAGGGTCCGAGGTTGGACCTCGGGGCTCCAAGGGTCGGCCGGATAGGGATAGATCCCAATGGGCCAGGGATGCCCGATTTCAAGGGCGGCCGGCACGCCGAGGGCGTGGGATGCAATGGCTCTCTCTCAACTCGCTCCGCGGTGAACACTTGGTTGGAATGAATTACAGATCGAGCGCTCGTCTCACCTCCGACGGACAACTAAGAGCGATACTAAGCTAGCAATGGTAATAACCAGCAGCGAAGAGTGGCCAGGAGCTCACCTGATCGGCGTGAAGACGCCGATCCCGGTCGGAGACGAGGGCGAGCGGGGAAGTGTGCTCCCCGCACACTGTGCCGGTGAAGCTTCAAAACCTGTTCAAGAGTACAATTACTACACCTCGCGCAGGAGGGTGATCTCGGGGGTGGGAATTGAATAATTACAAACAAACACTACCACCACGCAGGGTGGGGCGGTAAGCCAGCCAGGCGGGGATGAGAAAAGGAACTAAGAAAGAACCGAAGTGAACTCCCGGGTTGCTGCCTGCTGCACATTCTGCTGACCAACCCGTAGTATAGAAACTCCTGAGCCCGCTACCGACCTCAGAATGGCATGGGACCAGCGCCAAATTGACGGTGACTGGCCCCTGAAAGTCTGTAAATTCTGGCCGGGTTTCTGGTGGTCGTCGCTGGCTGGTAGGAGCTCTGCAACAGGACCGAAGTGTTCTGGTCTGCACAGGTTCCAGGAGCAGGGGCTTGAAGAACCGGCTGCCACGATCACTCCCGGGACTCAAATGTGGCGGGCTCAGCTCTGGAGCGTCCGTGGTCGAGGTGGCTCTCAGCATAAGTCAACGGAGCTGCAATCTGATGCTGAGAGTGGACGGTGTGCCCAGGAGAGTGGACCCTGGTCGCTGTAGACTGCCAGAGACAGACCCGCGCTGCCGTGGGAGAAAATTCGTATCTCTGTACTCCGGTGTCAGAATGCCGATCCGCCGCCTGATCCTGAACGGGGACAGAGAGGATCAGAATTTTGATGAAGAAACTTGAGCCTGGTTCAGCCTTGGTTGATCGGGGCACTTCGCTCTTGCTGGTTCTGATTCTCTGCAGGGGCGGCACCGCGTGGTTCCTGGTTCTGTAGCATCCGGTTGCAGATGCTGTCACGGGCGCTCCCGGATGCCGAATCACGAACCGTCAGAGTTTCTGGAACCGTGGACAAAGACTCTTAACAGAAAAACTGACGGCAACACCTTCTGAGGTCGGGGTGGACAGGGGGACGCCGATGAGTGTATGCTGGTCGCAGAAGACTGGAGAAGGCAGCCTAGTGCGACTGGAGGAGAAAAATCAGAACTTGGGGTCCCGGATGCCGAATGTAGCTCTGCTTCTTTCTCATGGTCCGGGACAGGGGGAGGAAGAACTTTTAAGAAGGAACTTCAGCCTGATTCCTTCGCCTTTGGTCGTGAGGCAGCTTCCAATCGGGCTCAGGCTTTCTGCAGGTGGTGTCTGGCGCAGTCGGGGTAGAACAGCCCTCACGGACGGCCACGAACCCGGAATGGGGTGATTCTACCTCGCCTGCGAAGATGATAGGGAGGCCTTTTCAGAAAGATAGGCCACGCCCTCAGAAGTCGCCGTTTGAACTCGGGGGAGCTTCTGCAAAACGTGTCTTTTTCTGCTACCTGCAGGCTAACAAGGTGAAGACAAGTGGATGATGGTGGAACTATTGAAAGGGGTGGGGATTGGTAAGAGTGGAGTTGGTGGGGTGGATGGTTGAGGGGCTAGGGGTGTTTAGGGGTGTGTAGGGGAGAGGAGCTGGGGAGATGGAGGTCCAAGAGGGTGGTGGGGAGGGGAGGCCGCAGCTAGGAGAGAGGGGGATGGAGTGGTCGGCCAAGGCGATGGAGGTGGAGAGGGGTTGAGGGGGTCGACCCTAGGAGGAAGGGGAAGGGGGTGGACGACCTTGGGAGGTGAAGGGGCTTCTTGGGGAGGGGAAAGGGCCCTTGGGAGGTGGAAGGTTGTTTGGGGAAGGGGGAGGGATGCCTTGGGAAGGTGAAAGGGTGCTTGGGGAGGTGGAGTGACTAATGGTGAAGTAATGGGGTCTTGGGAGGTGAAGAGACTTGCCTAGGTGGCAAGTGAGGTGGCAAGGGGTGAGGAGAGAGGGGAATTTCAAATTTTAGAGAGAGAAGGAGGGAGGAGAGAGAGGGGGTTCGCCCCTAGGAGAGAGAGAGAGAGAATGAGAGAGCTAGAGAGAGAGAGAGAGAGGGTGCACTTGTGCTTAAAGACTCAAATATTCATTCATCAATTACCTCTTCAAGTGGGGGATTGGGGTCCTTATATAGGAAACCCACAATTTACAATAAGTCTTCACATTGTGGACAACTGACAGAAGACCAAAGGTTGGGGAAGGGGGCGCCCATGGGCCAGGCCCAATGAACAGGCCCAATAACCTACTAAGCTAGTTAATGAAACTTGGACTTAGGTAAATGACTAACTAACTTAGGTAATAGACTCAATAAAGGGAAAATTACATAGATAAGACTCAAGAAAAATGAGAGAACTACATGGCTATACTCAGAAAATGATGGCGAATAAAATGGCGAGCAGCAGGACCATGTGAAGGGGTAAGCGATGTCCCCATCATACTCCCGGGGTGCGGAGAACTCGACTCCGTCGAGTAAGGGCCCACCGGGGAAGCAGCTCAGGGCGACCTGCAATCTCCAAACCCAACCTGCACCTGCGTCCAGGGGACGACTCTTCATCCTCTCAAGGCGGTCCGGACACACCCTCATGCTGGCGATGGAACCCTGCTGGCATAGTATTGCCCCTCTGTGTACACGTCGGGCTCTCAAGGCTGTTTTGTGGAAGCACTCCGGGGTGTCCCTCTTAAAGGAAGTTATAGGCTCAAAATACTCACTGGGATTCACCGCGGTGCCCATGTAGGGTGCCGGATCAGCCGCATGATAATTGGGGTATATCCCATAGCCCATTAGTAAATCTAATCCATAAGCCAGTTTTGCCAAAGCCACTTGGAACATGAAAGGTCCAAATCCTCGTGCCCTCGATTTGGAGGTGGCCCTAAGATAGAGTCGTTCCAATGCCACCATCGCGAGGTTACCTCCTTGGATTTCAAAGTGCCACCCGTGAGTTATAGCCCGCTCATTATGATCATCACTACCCATATTTGGATGCTTGCTTGAATGAGTATGCTTTGAGTGATGGTGCGGTGGGGGTGGGAAGTATGTGGTATGCAAAGGGGGACCAGGGCAACCGTACATAGACCTATCATTCATGGATGTGATGAGGCATCTTGTGGACTCAGGGGGGCCTGGGAAACCATAGGTGGATCTATCGTGTATAGCTGTGAGAATTACCGGGGGACCCGGACATCCACGTGTGCTCCATTCAAGTGTAAGGGCTATGAAGAATGTGGGTGGGCCAGCACAACCAAATGTAGGCCAGTTATGCAGTGAGCCTAAACTGTGCGTGACATGCATGGGAGGGCTGGACTCATGACCCTTGTCGAATGATGTGACATGCCAAGATGAGTGCTTTCTTCTCCTAGAGATGATGACCATATGTGTGGGTATGGGGTGACCTTTCAGCTCCCATTTGTAAGGGTCGAAGGGATCATAGTAGGTATGCATCATGGGGTGGGGCACTACCTTGTTCCCTAGGTGTATACTGCCCATGGTCATGGTTCCCTTGGTGTGGACTGGGTCTAGGACGAGGTGTGTTGGTTCAAGCATGGTTGGTAAGGGTAGGAGGGAGTGGGTGGTGGGTAGGGCGGCCAGGTCCCATGGATTCATTGTCTTCCACGGGGTGGGATCAAAGGGGTCGTGGAATGTGTTACCAAGGGTGAGGTATTCTTTCACCTCAAGGTCTCCAAATGAGGGTGAGTCCTCCTCCTCAAATGTAGTAATTGAACCGAAGTTCGAGGAGGGTTGGTTGGTCATGTTTGGAGGGCTTGGCATCCTACCCGAAAAAAGTAACTCCAATTCGCGGATAGCATCGGGCTCTTCGTGTATGGGGAGGGATAAAAGAAGGTCGCTAGTGTAGCAACCCACAATGTAAATGGAAGAGATGGACCCGACACATAGATGTAGGAGGTTAAGACTCCTAGGTTGGTCGGCTACCGTGGTCAACATGCCAGTTAGCTTCATTTGCCAAGTTAGACCCTCAAGAAAATCCCCTAATGTTTCCACCTGATAGGATGATTGGATTGTGGTGTGATAGGTGGATACGGGTACTATAGGAAGATTTTGCTCCATGGGTGGGTAAGCATGGACCACGAGATCTCCCAATGGGTTCTCCTTTAGCCAGTGTGAAAGGGGTTCTCCTATGATAAGCTCGGTCCTTCTTGAGGAGGGTGGTGTAAGGTGAAGACCACCATGTGAAGTTCCTTCTTCTTCCTGGACATGGGCGATCTCTATGGCGGGGGTTGGTGTGTTCACCTCTATGGGGTCGGGTATGGGAATCATGGGTTCCTCTATCAAGGAGGTGAGATGGTCCCTTGAGGGTGGGGTGGTGAGGGTAGGTGTGTGGTACCCCCGGGGTGGGAGGTAAAGGGGAACTTGGTTTGGGATCGGTAAGGGGAGAAGTGGAGGCCTCGGTTGGGGTTGGGTAGGGATTGGTAGTGGAAGATGGATGGGTTGAGGAGGATTGGGTTGATTGGTTTCAGGGGGTGTGTCTCTTTTAGGGGAAGATGGAGGGGTGGTTTTGGGGACCAAGGAAGTTTGTGGAGTGTGGGTTGGTGGGAGAGTTTTGGGTGGGGTGGTGGTGGCCATCATGGACCTAGGTGGAGTGGACATGGGGTCCATACGGGTTGGAATGGTAAGGGTGGAGTGAGCCATGATGCTTCCTCCACTTGGGATGGGAACTTCTTGGCCTAACCCATGATATTGTGATTCATACTCCTCTGCCCAATCGGGGGAGGCCTCATATTCCTCAACTTCAATCTCATTCTTTTGTGGTGTGGGGGTCTTGGTCTCCAGGGGAGTGGGAAGGCCTTTTGGCGATGGGGTGGTGCAAGTTGGAATTATTTGGGGTGGTGGAGTTTGGACCCTAAGAGAGGTGAAGATATTCTTAATCTTAATCCTTAGTTCTTCTAATGAGTCTTGGAGTCCTTTGGGTGGTGGGGTTTTGGTCCTAGTGGAGGGTTTAGATGAACTGGGCGAGAAAGGAGGAGTGGGAGTGCTCCTCGGGTAATGGGTCTTAAGGTAGGAGTGGGACGGTCGGGGAGCATAGATCTTCCTAAGTTCACTCTTCATCTCTTCCCATGAGTGAATGGGCTCTTGTCCCCAAACCCTTCTGAATCTCTCTTTGTGTTCCCACATTTTCTTAGCTAGACCCCGAAGTCGTGCCTTGGCCCTGCGGACTCTCTCGGATCCATATACCCAAGTACTTTCAAAGTCCCTTTCCATGGTATTCTCCCACCAAAGATAGGCATGAGGATCTCCATCAAAATGAAGGTCCTCATCTACAATGTAGTCCATGTGGAGGGGGTCAATCGGACTATTTGGCCAATGAGGGGTATGCATGATGATCGGGTGATGAATGCAACTGCCCTAGGACAAGACTTAGTAGAGACAAGTCTAGAACTTGCTTTGATACCAATTTGATGTGACACGATATGCAGCGGAGGACAATGATACTAATTTATTGTGACGCGACTCCCTTGGACCTAGGATAGCAAGCAGCACTATGAGTCGGCAACGTCGCACATGCGGTTTCGCTCGCGGAAGCACACTCGGATCCGTAGAAGGACCGGCGATGGTGGTGAGGGTCCGAGGTTGGACCTCGGGGCTCCAAGGGTCGGCCGGATAGGGATAGATCCCAATGGGCCAGGGATGCCCGATTTCAAGGGCGGCCGGCACGCCGAGGGCGTGGGATGCAATGGCTCTCTCTCAACTCGCTCCGCGGTGAACACTTGGTTGGAATGAATTACAGATCAAGCGCTCGTCTCACCTCCGACGGACAACTAAGAGCGATACTAAGCTAGCAATGGTAATAACCAGCAGCGAAGAGTGGCCAGGAGCTCACCTGATCGGCGTGAAGACGCCGATCCCGGTCGGAGACGAGGGCGAGCGGGGAAGTGTGCTCCCCGCACACTGCGCCGGTGAAGCTTCAAAACCTGTTCAAGAGTACAATTACTACACCTCGCGCAGGAGGGTGATCTCGGGGGTGGGAATTGAATAATTACAAACAAACACTACCACCACGCAGGGTGGGGCGGTAAGCCAGCCAGGCGGGGATGGGAAAAGGAACTAAGAAAGAACCGAAGTGAACTCCCGGGTTGCTGCCTGCTGCACATTCTGCTGACCAACCCGTAGTATAGAAACTCCTGAGCCCGCTACCGACCTCAGAATGGCATGGGACCAGCGCCAAATTGACGGTGACTGGCCCCTAAAAGTCTGTAAATTCTGCCCGGGCTTCTGGTGGTCGTCGCTGGCCGGTAGGAGCTCTGCAACAGGACCGAAGTGTTCTGGTCTGCACAGGTTCCAGGAGCAGGGGCTTGAAGAACCGGCTGCCACGATCACTCCCGGGACTCAAATGTGGCGGGCTCAGCTCTGGAGCGTCCGTGGTCGAGGTGGCTCTCAGCAGGAGTCAACGGAGCTGCAATCCGATGCTGAGAGTGGACGGTGTGCCCAGGAGAGTGGGCCCTGGTCGCTGTAGACTGCCAGAGACAGACCCGTGCTGCCGTGGGAGAAAATTCGTATCTCTATCCTCCGGTGTCCGAATGCCGATGCGCCACCTGATCCTGAACGGGGACAGAGAGGAGCAGAATTTTGATGAAGAAACTTGAGCCTGGTTTAGCCTTGGTTGATCGGGGCACTTCGCTCTTTCTGGTTCTGATTCTCTGCAGGGGCGGCACCGCGTGGTTCCTGGTTCTGTAGCATCCGGTTGCAGATGCTGTCACGGGCGCTCCCGGATGCCGAATCACGAACCGTCAGAGTCGCTGGAACCGTGGACAAAGACTCTTCACAGCAAAACTGACAGAAACACCTTCTGAGGTCTGGGTGGACAGGGGGACGCCGATGAGTGTATGCTGGTCGCAGAAGACTGGAGAAGGCAGCCTCGTGCGACTGGAGGAGAAAAATCAGAACTTGGGGTCCCGGATGCCGAATGTAGCTCTGCTTCTTTCTCCTGGTCCGGGACAGGGGGAGGAAGAACTTTTAAGAAGGAACTTCAGCCTGATTCCTTCTCCTTTGGTCGTGAGGCAGCTTCCAATCGGGCTCAGGCTTTCTGCAGGTGGTGTCTGGTGCAGTCGGGGTAGAACAGCCCTCACGGACGGCCACGAACCCGGAATGGGGTGATTCCACCTCGCCTGCGAAGAGGATAGGGAGGCCTTTCCAGAAAGATAGGCTACGCCCTCAGATGTCGCCGTTTGAACTCGGGGGAGCTTCTGCAAAACGTGTCTTTTTCTGATACCTACAGGCTAACAAGGTGAAGACAAGTGGATGATGGTGGAACTATTGAAAGGGGTGGGGATTGGTAAGAGTGGAGTTGGTGGGGTGGATGGTTGAGGGGCTAGGGGTGTTTAGGGGTGTGTAGGGGAGAGGAGCTGGGGAGATGGAGGTCCAAGAGGGTGGTGGGGAGGGGAGGCCGCAGCTAGGAGAGAGGGGGATGGAGTGGTCGGCCAAGGCGATGGAGGTGGAGAGGGGTTGAGGGGGTCGACCCTAGGAGGGAGGGGAATGGGGTGGACGACCTTGGGAGGTGAAGGGGCTTCTTGGGGAGGGGAAAGGGCCCTTGGGAGGTGGAAGGTTGTTTGGGGAAGGGGGAGGGATGCCTTGGGAAGGTGAAAGGGTGCTTGGGGAGGTGGAGTGACTAATGGTGAAGTAATGGGGTCTTGGGAGGTGAAGAGACTTGCCTAGGTGGCAAGTGAGGTGGCAAGGGGTGAGGAGAGAGGGGAATTTCAAATTTTAGAGAGAGAAGGAGGGAGGAGAGAGAGGGGGTTCGCCCCTAGGAGAGAGAGAGAGAATGAGAGAGCTAGAGAGAGAGAGAGAGGGTGCACTTGTGCTTAAAGACTCAAATATTCATTCATCAATTACCTCTTCAAGTGGGGGATTGGGGTCCTTATATAGGAAACCCACAATTTACAATAAGTCCTCACATTGTGGATAACTGACAGAAGACCAAAGGTTGGGGAAGGGGGCGCCTATGGGCCAGGCCCAATGAACAGGCCCAATAACCTACTAAGCTAGTTAATGAAACTTGGACTTAGGTAAATGACTAACTAACTTAGGTAATAGACTCAATAAAGGGAAAATTACATAGATAAGACTCAAGAAAAATGAGAGAACTACATGGCTATACTCAGAAAATGATGGCGAACAAAATGGCGAGCAGCAGGACCATGTGAAGGGGTAAGCGATGTCCCCATCAATGGTGATACTATTTAATCTGCTGGTTGGTGAACTCAATGCGTGTACCCATCTCTGCTGACACTTCAGCTAAAGTGCCAACCAGTCTGTTAAACCGAGAGCTAGCATGTTCTGAGTGTTCCTTTTGCTTGATGAACCTGGTCTCCATCTGCTGCTCTAGTCTTTGGACTTTCAGCTCCAAGCGCCCGGTTGCAGCATTCATACTCTCTTGAAAGGATTGGAATTGAGTTGTGAGTGAGGTCAGCTGAGATGCTATCTGGAGAAACACTCCGTGAGACTCAGTGTTGGAGGTGGAAGGAGGTGGTGGAGCAGAAGTAGACGGAGCGAAGGTAAATGGAACAGAGTCATATGGAACATGGGTAGGTGGAACATACGTAGATGGAACATGAGTGGCTGCAGTGCCTGGTTGCCATGGCACAATAGTGAGTGAAGGTGGAGGATGGGTAGTAGTGGTGGTAGAAGTGGGAGTGTGAGTGGGAATCACCACAGGTGGAGGGGTTGCAGCAGGGCTGACATGAATTGGTGTCTGTGGTGGAGAAGAGGGAGGCAACGGTGCTTTGGATTTACCCTTGGATGGTAGGGTGCGCTGGACTTGATCTCCTACCTTCTTATAGCCCAAAAATGTGGTCACGTAATGGAACGAGTATACGTGCCGTTTGGGAATGACAACGCGCGGAGCGTGAAGAATGGGTATAGTTGCTGCTTCCAAAATGGCAGTTATGTGGGCAGCATATGGAAGAGAGTTCAGGGGATAATGCAAGAGGGTTTTGAAAGTGTTCTGCATGAGCTTGGGAAGGCAGATGGGTTGGCGTGTGATGAGGCCATGGAGAAGAAATAGGTGAAGTCGACTTACATGTTCCCTGGCGCCTCCTCTTGGTTGGATTATGGTGGTAAGAAGGTGATGGAGCAATCGATGAAGAGGAGGGAAAGTGTTGGCATTGAGGGATTTTGGAAGGACCTCAGGGACTGGTTGGCCAGTGACCACGGCATATGCTGCTTTGAAGTCAAATTCCTCAGGATTGAAGGCAGTACCATGCCTGGAAATTTTCAGCGCCTTGTGGAGTAGCTTGAAGTCGAGGCTGACGACGACACCCTGAACTACTGTATAGACCTTGTCATCCACGACTTGCAGGTTGTGGTAGAACTCTTGCACAAGCTGTGGGGAATACATAGTATGTGCAGAGACAAACTCTGTCCAGCCTTGGGCGTTCAAAACTTCCAGCAGCTCTGGGAACATCTCCATCAGCTTCTGATCAGAGAAATCTACTATTCTCGGTGACAGGATGGTCCGGGGCTTCAGTGATCCAGAGACTGGATGGACGTTGGGTACTCCTGACGCTGCCATCTTGCCGCCCGATCCAGCCATATTATCCGTTGTCGACCTCCGAGGGGTCGATGGCGGACCCTGCGTGGCCTTCTGCTTGGAACGCTTGGACGGCTTTGATGCTTCGGCAGGGGCCTTATCCCTTGCTCTCTTGGAGGACCTCTGAGCACGCGGCGAAGCCATGGTGGAGGGATGCGAGAGAACGAGTTGAGGCGAGAGAGGGATGCACAAGGGATCGGAAGGGGACTGGAAAAGGGAGACTACCGTGAAAGGTGAAGATGGCGAAGGTGAAAAATCTAGGGACCCAGTCGGTTCAATTTATAGGGGCAGGATATCAGTGAATGAGATCTGGGTCATAGATTCTAGGGTAGTGGAACCAGTGCTATGCTGAAAACGAAGGGCCAGGATTAAATCAGCCGAATTAAATTTGGGGGATTTATTGAAGTGTACATCCGTTCCTTAATGAAGCATTTATGTAACCTCTCCACCCTTATGCAAAGACCACCTTGTAAACTAGTAGAGTGGGCCTAGTGGTTCACTTGAATTTGAAAGTATTGCACCAATAAGCTTACGCCCCATATCTAATTTCCTCCACATGACTTCTTAAACTTATAATAGATTTCATGAGATGATTTTAATAGCTGTGCTTGCTGAACAGTGTTTTCAACTTTTCTTTGCATGCCATGCCTTTGGTCAACCATTTTCCTCCGCCTTTTAGATAATTTTGAGTTTTTCCTTTTGGAATCATTTTGAAAGCTGTGGTCAGGTTTATCACATGCTTTTCTACACGAGGAGACACACTTTTTACACGCCAGAAACCTCGGCTACTTAGCATGCCTAACCATTCCACTTTTAACTGGGACACACCTTTTATCCGTGAGGATATACGTTTATCAGACGCCAATATCCCCAGTTACTCAGTATGCCCAATCTCAATAAGTTTTGATAGTAGCAGAGATAGATTGATTCTTCATGACACACATGCCTCTCACTTAGTTTTCATCCATTTTTTTTTCTTAAAATGGGAGGCAGTAGTTTCTCAGAATCCAATCCATTGCTCTACCATGAGGACAGAGTTATGGCGTATTCCACGTGCATTCATGCTATATTTTTGGATTTATATTAACTGTTCAGCACGGGCACAGGTAGAGAAACCGACTTACTACTAAAAATCATAAGTCTTCAAAATCATGTGACAGAATCATAGTTATGGTTTGAATTTATTGAAGTAGTACAATCCAAATCCTCATTACTACACTCAACCTCTACTCTTATTGATTACATTGGTGATTTTATTGGAAGATATGGTTAGGTTATTCAATGTTTTATCAAGGAATGAGTTTACACTTTTTCTCCCCCTCAATTTGAGAATCCATGCTGAAATAAAAAAAATGTTGGCCAGGATGATATAGAAAGACACAGGGAATGGAAAGTATGGATGATGATGAATGAGTGAAGATGAATCTGAGCCCTACCAGTTTAAACAGTCCAGAAGATTCCCTACCAGAACTAGTGTCAACCAGGAACCTGTCTAAAGTGGACATTTGCTTCCTTACAGATCCATTGTCGACCATGGAGCTGTCTCTGGTTGACATATGCGTAGTCACAGGCCCTGCCTGATGTTGACATCTACTTTCTTATAAATCTATTGTCGACCATGGGACTGTCTATTGTCGACATCTGCATAGTCACAGAACCAAACAGTTTCCTGTCTTGATGCCTTGGTCGACCAATGCCCTATCGTTGGTCGACCACCAGAGCTAACCAGTAGCAGTGCCAGGAATTTGTAGAAAGTTGCTTGAGTAACAGCCGACACCAGAGCTTCCAAACACAACCAGTACCAGAGATCTAACTGACATATCTAATTATTGGAATGACAGAAAGCTATACAGAGATCACATGAATATGTGCATTTCAAGAAATTTCAGGAGATATTCTACATATCCCCAACTCCCTTCTTAGAGTTGAAAACCTGTCATTGTTTAGGGGTTTAGTGAAAATGTCTGTCAATTATTTTTCAGTTTCTACAAATTGAAGCATGAAATTTCCTTTGGAGACCTCATCTCTCAGAAAATGATGACGGATCTCAATGTGTTTTGTCCTAGAATGTTGAATGGGGTTTTTAGACAAGTTAATAGCACTAGTGTTGTCACATAAAATGGGTGCACAGCCAAGATCTACATTGTAGTCTTGGAGTTGATGTTTTATCCACATAACCTGTGTACCACAACTCCCTACTGCGACATACTCAGCCTCAGCAGTGGAGAGTGCCACAGAGTGCTGCTTCTTAGAAGCCCATGATATTAAACATCCACCTAAGAATTGACAATAACCACTAGTACTCTTCCTATCAATTTTGCAACCAGCATAATCAGCATCCGAATATGAGATCAGATCCAGTTTGCAATATGTAGGATACCACAAACCCAATTCTTGGGTGCCGGCAAGGTATCGAAAGATACGCTTGACAGCTCCTAAATGTGATTCTCTAGGACTAGACTGATATCTAGCACACATGCATACACTAAACTGAATATCTGGCCTTGATGCAGTTAAGTATAGTAGGGATCCGATCATACCTCTGTATTTCTTGGCATCTACCATGTTACCTTTTATATCTGCTTCCAAGGTTGCACTTGTACCCATGGGTGACTCGATTGGCTTGCAGCTTTCCATGCCAAATTTCTTCAACATTTCTTTTATGTACTTGGATTGATTTATAAAATATCCTTCTCTGCATTGTGAGATCTGCAATCCAAGAAAGAATTGTAAATCACCCATTAGGCTCATTTCAAACTCATTAGTCATTAAATTTGCAAATTCAGTACACAAAGAGGTTTCAGTAGATCCAAACACAATATCATCCACATAGATTTGTACAAGCAGTATATTCTTACCTTGGGTTTTGGAAAATAATGTTTGATCAATTTTACCTCTTGTGTATCCCTTTTTGGTGAGGAAGGAGCTCAACCTTTCATACCACGCTCAAGGAGCCTGCTTTAATCCATACAAGGCTTTGTGCAATTTGAAAACATGATTAGTAAGTTCATCATTTTCAAAACCAGGGGGTTGTTCCACATAGACCTCTTCTTTTATAATGCCATTTAGAAAAGCACTTTTTACATCCATTTGTTGTAATTTGATTCCATGAGATGCTGCAAAGGCTAACAATATCCTGATGGCTTCTAATCTAGCAACTGGAGCATATGATTCTTCAAAATCAACCCCAAATTCCTGGTTGTACCCTTTAGCCACAAGCCGAGCCTTGTTTCTCATTACTACCCCTTCTTCACTTAACTTGTTTTTATACACCCACTTGGTTCCAATAACGGGGTGAGATGAAGGTCTGGGGACAAGGCTCCACACCTGATTTCTTTCAAATTGATTTAGTTCTTCATGCATAGTATTTATCCATGATTCATCTTTTAAGGCTTCCTCTACAGATTTGGGCTCTATTTGGGACACAAGAGCAAGTTGATCCAGTTCATTAATGGCCTTAATCTGAGATCTAGTCTTCCTAGGATCATGTATTCCACCAATAATGTTATCTAAGGGATGATCTCTAAGAAGTCTCAAGTTTTCAAGATTGTTACCTGAGATGATCTCTCCTTCGGTCTGATCATTAGAATTACCTTGGTTTCTTTCTTGATTCTGTGCTTCTTCATTCTCCATCGGTTCTTTTTTGTCTTTCAGAAATTCTCCATCTTCTTCTTCCTTGCTGACCTGTTCATTTTTAATAAGATCATTAACTTCATCAAATGAGATATGAGGGGATTCTTCAACAATTTGATCTTTGGTGTTAAAAACCCTATAGGCTCTTGATCGGTCAGAATAGCCCAAGAATATTCCTGAGTCACTCTTTGGTTCAAATTTGTCCAAGACTCTCTTATCATTGTTATGAATGAAACATCTTGCACCAAAGATTCTAAGATGAGCTAGAGATGGTTTCTTACCTTTGAGCATTTCATATGGAGTTTTGCACTAGATGGTCTTACCATTGCCCGGTTTACAATGTAGCATGCTGTGTTGACCGCCTCAGCCCAAAACTTCCTTGGAAGATTAGCTTCAACCAACATGGTTCTAGCCATCTCGACAAGAGTGCGGTTCTTTCTCTCTACAACTCCATTTTGCTCCGGTGTCCTTGGTGAGGAGAATCTGTGGGTTATGCCCTTGTTTCTGCAGAATACATCAAAATCAGAATTTTCAAACTCCCCCCCATGGTCAGATATGATTGTACACACTTTGGACTTACCATCCTGCTTCATTCTTTTGTAAAATTCCTGAAATTCATGAAAAGCATCACTTTTATGTGATAAGAACATTACCCATGTAAATCTGGAAAAATCATCCACTAGAACATAACCATATTTCTTACCACTAAGACTGGCAATTCTTGTTGGGCCAAAAAGGTCCATGTGTATAAGTTCTAGGGGTCTAGATGACTGAATTTCAGTTCTACCTTTGAATGATTTTCTTGTTTGCTTTCCTTGGGTGCATGCTTTACATACTTTGACATTTTGAGCAAACGAAATTTCAGGCAAACCAAGAACCATTTTATTTTTCACAAGTTTATGCATCACCCTATAGCTAACATGCCCTAGCCTTCGGTGCCACAACCAGGTCAAGTCCTCCTTCTTGGCGGTTAGGCACAAGTTGGAGTGGGCTGGATCATCCAAGTCTATCATGTAGACATTGTTCACTCTCTCACCCATAAACTTGACTACATCTGAATTTGGTTCAATAATCTTGCAAGTCTTGGAGTCAAATACTACTTTATGGCCTTTGTCGCATAGTTGACTGATGCTCAATAAATTATATTCCAGTCCATCCACCAGCAAAACATTGTCAATACAGTTTGAAGGTTTCTTACCTATCTTACCTCTTCCGATAATCTTGCCTTTGTTATTTCCTCCAAACATCACATAACCTCCATCTTTTGAGCTTAGCTGGGAAAACTTGGTCTTGTCTCCTGTCATGTGTCTTGAGCAACCACTATCTAAGTACCACTTGTTGTGCATGGCTGCCAGACATTCCTGCATCACGAATTACACAGAAACTTTTGGACCCCAATGGTACCCGGGTCCAAGATAGCTTGTGAAATCATGAAACTGCTGTAACAACATCTTGGGAACCCAAATTTTGTTAGAACAGTTTGTCTTTTCATTTCTTAACTTGTTCAGGTTGTGTTCCTTTTGATTTAATGTTCCTCTATTTTGAGTCCATTTTCTTAAATTCCAATTTCCATTCTGTTTCAGCTGAGATAAGTTGTGGGTTCTGTTTGTGTGTCTGGTCGACATCTGGTATGTCTGTGGTCGACCAGGGTTTCTCCAGAAGCCAGCACCTGTTCTGGCAGATCCTCTGGTCGACATAGGAGGAGTCTGTTGTCCACCAGCCTGTTTCCAGACACCTTGTTTTACAGGTTTGGGTTTATTAACATGATTTAATGCTCTATTTGTCTGGTTACTTCTGTGAATTTGAACTTCTCGTCTGATATGGTTGTTGTTTTTAAGCTGATGTAGATTGACCATTTTCCTTTTAGAATTCCTCTCTTCCAAGGTGACATTAGTCTGTTTAGAGGAACTTTCAGCTATGTCCTTTTGTTTGTTTTGATATAGGTTTATCAAGGGGCCTTTTCCTTTTGTGTCAGCTTTTTCATTTAACGTTTTTATTTGGAATTCCTTTTTAGCTGTTGGGTTGTACCCTAATCCCTCTTTCTGAAAGTTTACTTTTATTCCCAACACCGCGTTCAAGTTTTCTTCACCCTTAGTCATTTTTTCCAATGCTTCCTGTTTGTTTTTCAGTTAAACTTTGGATTCTTTCTATTTCTTTCAGAAGTTGACTGTTTTCTTCCTTGAGTGAGTTGTTTCTTTCTTGAGTTAGCTTAGTTTCATGTTCATAATCTTGAGTCTTTAATTTTAACTCGTCAATTGTGTTTTTCAGTACTTCATTTTCTTCTAATAGCCCTTTGACGTTTTCTTCATCTATCTCGCGTTGATTCAGTTTATTTTGCAAGGTGGTGATCTCCAATTCTAGTTCAGTTCTGTTGGCAATTGAGTTGCTGTCATTATTGAACTGATTAACCTTCTTCTTCAAACTTTTATTTTCCCTTCTTATTCTTTCATATGTATCAAGTAAATCTGAATAGGCTTCTTCCCAATCTGAGCTAGAAAAGTCTTGAAAAGGGGAGGTTACCTCAAAATCGTTGCTGTCTCCTTTGGCCATTAGACATGTGTTTCCTTCTTCTTCCTCGGAAGTTGTTTCCTCTTCGCTGCTTTCCTCCTCCTCGCTCCATGTGCTTATCATTGCCTTTGGTTTCTTGCCTTTCCACTTGAAGCTTGATTTCTTAGGAGCCTCTGGACATTCAGCCTTCATGTGTCCTGGTTTCCTGCAGTTGTAGCAAACAAGCTTGTTAGATGAAGCTTTGTTTTTGTCAAACTTAAACTGGGATGATTTCCTTACCATGCCCTTAGGATTTTTAAGTCCCCTACCTTCCTTCCGCAGGAACCTTCTGAACTTTCTTGTTAGCATGGCTAGCTCGCCAGTTTCCTCACCTGTGCTAGATGAGTTATCAGTGTCAGATAATTCAGAGGTGCCTATTTTAGTCTTTAGGGCGAGCTGCTTTTTTTTCTTGCCCTCATCTTCCTTTCTCTTTAGGTTGACCTCATATGCCATTAGGGAGCCTACCAGTTCATCCACAGTCATAGTTGTGAGGTCTTTTGAGTCCTCAATTACTGTGGCCTTGGTATGCCACATAGGTGTGAGGGACCTTAAGATTTTCCTCACAAGCTCCTGCTCTTTGTAGGTCTTCCCTAGACTCTTTAAGCTATTTGTTAGTTGTACTAGTCTGGCATACATCTCAGAAATGCTTTCGTCAGTTTTCATTCTAAACATTTCGTATTCTGAGACTAGCATATTTGCTTTGGACTCTCTTACCTCTGAAGTACCTTCATAGATGACCTTGAGTCGATCCCACATCTCCTTGGCTGTTGCACATTGTGAGACTCTTGAGAACTCCGTGGGGTGAAGTGCGCATTGCATTACGTTCATAGCTCCCCAGTTGATGGTTGATTTTCTGACCTGTTCTCTGGTCCAGGTATCCTCGTCTTCGGGCAGGTCATAGGGTCCGCGGCTTACTACTCTCCACATCTCATGATCTTGTGCTCTCAAGAACACCTGCATATGATTTTTCCAGTATGAATAATCATTTCCATCAAAATATGGTGGTCTAGTCACTGAGTGTCCCTCAGCCATTAGACTTCTAGAGTTCAGTCCGCTAGGTCTCTCCTGGTTGTTAGACCACATTTTCGGAGAGTCTAGCTCTGATACAACGTGTTGAGTACGGACTGACTAGATCTAGAGGGGGGGGTGAATAGATCCTTTCCCCCTTTTTGATTTATCAAACAAAGACTAATTAGATCACAAGAAATCAATGAAGTATAGAACTAACGCTGATAGCAAGAATGACAGCAAACACACAAAGAGACACACACACAACAGGCAAACCACAAGACAATACTTTTTAGGTGGTTCAGTCCCTTCCCGAGACTTACGTCCACCCCTTGCTCAATTTAAGCAAGGCTTCACTAAATGAGAATTTCTGATCTCACACAAACACCGCTGTCACACAGCTTGTTCCTGCTGACACACAGCTTGAATCCGCTGCCTCACAGCTTGACACTAGTTGTAAAGATGAGTAGAAAAGGTGTAACAAGGCTGAACATGGACTTTTGTAGCAGAGTAATTAAAGAGTTTAGCTTGGGACTCAATCACATAGGTAACAAGGCAAGACTTCCTGTAGGACTTCCAGCAGGATGCCTTCAGCTGCCTCGCTGCTGGAACTTGCAACGCCTTGAGCCAGGTCTTCCTTCTGCAGCACCGAAGAACACTTCTCTCTTCTGCAGCTTTTTGATTGCAGGAGAGCCACTCTTCCTTTTCTGGTTAGAGAAACTCCTGATGCGGATCTTCCTTAGCTTCTTCTCTATACTCCCATATTCAGTTCTCTATACTCTTCTCTTTTTTGCACCAGTTCTTATCAAGCCCGGAGCTGTTTCCCACGTGAGTGCAAACCTGTTTGGTTACTCGCTAAAAAACAGGGAGAAGATTAAGTAGAATCTTAAAAAGGTTTGACCGGTTCTTAGCAAGATTCTCTCCTTGAATCCCGTGCGGAATCTTATCCTCTGAACAGCCCAACAACCTGCAACAACAACCTGCAGGTTTCAAGGAACCGAAACTGAATTCGGTTGGATTTCGGTTCTGGACGTTGTACCGCTTGTGGTCGACAACGACCCTGTCTCTGGTCGACAATGAGCAGTGTCCAGACGGCTGGTTCTTCAGGCTGATGCTCGTATCGCTCATTGTTGACAATAGCCCTGTCGCTAGTCGACAAGGGGCAATGTCCAGATGACTGGCAGTTCTGTCTGATGCTCTGTCTGTTCCGTGGTCGACAATGACCACTTCTCTGGTCGACAAGCAACCTTTGACATTTCTTCTGATTTGTTGATTTCACTTATACTTCAGTAGACCTGAAATTACTTGAACTATCAGAAGTGACTTGAATTATCAGTTTTACATTGAATTAGTCAAACATATCTTTTGTTCATCATCAACTTGCCATGAGTTCATTGCTTTACATTGAAGGAGCAATCAAATGATTTGCACGTGTTATGAAGATAGTAGATTGTTGGTTAGTCAAACATATCCTTTGTCATCATCAAAACTAAGGGATGCACAACAATCCCTATCGCTTATCAACTCTCTTTTCCTGTCACTAATAATATAGCCGAGTATGAGGCTCTCCTTCCCGATCTGAAGCACGCCTACCTCATGGGCGCGCGATACCTAAACATCATAGGAGACTCTCAATTGGTGTTGCGTCAAGTTTTGTCAACTTACCGCACCCGTGACCCCAAACTCAAGCCTTATCAAGATTTGGTCATGCTCTTGGCTAGGCAATTCCGGAAGCTCATCTACATTCATACTCCTCGCTCTCATAACATCCTGGCCGATGCACTTGCATCGCTCGCTTCTTCTCTTTCATTCCCCCTCAGTCGCGCCACTGAGACCATTGTGGTCCAACGGTAAGATGCTCCTTCCCTTCAGGATCCCTAGTTTGACAACCTTAGGAAATCTGTAGAAAGGAAGGCGGAGAAGGAAGATGTGAAAGAAGTATCATTAACTGAGCTTGAGGAAATCATAGAAGAAGAAGAATTGCTGTGGTTTTACGAGATAGAGCAGTATTGCAGGGATGGTTCCTTTCCCGAGATGACGAATGCCGAGTAGCGCAAGGCCATTAGAAGAGTCACCTCCAGATACACTATTATTGCGAGAGAACTATACCGGTGGGCTCTCAATGGAGTTCTAATGATGTGTCTTGATGACGATGAGGCTTGGAAAGTAGTAGAGGCCGCTCACTCCAGTGAGTGTGGAGGGCACGTCAATGGGCAAGCTTTGGCGAAAAAGATTCTTAGGCAGGGCTATTACTGGCCAACCCTAGAAGAAGACTGTTCCACCTATGTCCGTAGGTGTCTTCAATGCCAGCTTCATGTCGATAAAATCCACGCTCTGGCTTCTTCTCTCAATCCTCTTTCTGCTCTTTGGCCATTCTCGATGTGGGCCTTTGATATCGTTGGACCACTTGGTGACCCTAATGCTCAGGTTAAACAGAAATCCTTCATTCTGATGACTACAGAGTACTTCACCAAGTGAGCGGAAGCTGAAGCTTATGCAGAAATCAAAGCCACCACAGTATGCCACTTCATCCTCAAGAATATCATCCTGCGGTTTGGAGTGCCAAGTGATATCGTCACCGACATTGGGCCTCAATTCGTTTCTCAAGAACTTCAAGACCTCTGTAAGAAATTTAATACACTCATCACCATACTACCCTCAAGGTAATGGCCAAGCTGAGGCCACGAACAAAACCCTTCTTAAAATCATTAAGAAAATATGTGAGTCGCACAAATTTGCTGATTGGGCCGACAAACAGATAGAAGCTCTATGGGCTTATCGCACCTCCATCCGTACTCCCACGGAGCAAACTCCTTTTGCTCTCACCTATGGGATGGAGGCGGTACTCCCGTACGAGATCTTGATCCCTTCCCTAAGAGTGCAGCTAGACAAAGAACTTAATCTCGATGAGCGTCGAGGGGCGTTGCTAGTCCAACTGGAACTCTTAGACGAGAAGAGGCTAAATGCGGCCAATCACGTCTCGGTTTATCAAAAACGTGTCTCACGGTATTTTCAAAAGAAGGTTATTGAAAGAAAATTCCAAGTGGGTAACATAGTTTTGAAACGTAAATTTATCAAATCAGCAGGTCCTAGGTCTAAGCTGTAACCCAACTGGGAAGGGCCGTTTGTAGTTAAGGAAGTCTATCCTGGTAACGCGTATCGTTTAGTTAACGCAGAGGGTGAAGAATTGCCGAATCCGTGGAATGGGCTATATTTAAAATGATTTTATCCATAGGGTCAAGCCAGCAATGGCCCGGCGACGGGGTGTGCCTTCACTTGATCGCAAAGGGGGATCCCCGGTCCAACTTTTCACACACTACACGACCCCCCATAGTTCGGTTTGACGTTCTTTGCGCAACACCGTTTCTCCCTTGGCCATGCTTTGGGGAAAGTGAAAATCCTTGTTTTTTCTCTTCTCTCGACTGAAAGTAGGGGCAAGTGGCGAATAAGGGGGCGAGAACTGATCTAGACCCCCCGATAAAGGAGGTCTCAAATAGGGGCAGTCCGTTATGACCTTATTCCGCAGATATAAGAGCAAAGGAAAAAGAAAGAGAAGAAATGGAGAAAAGGCACAAAAATCAAAGATCAAAGCTAAAAGCTCACCCAAAGCTCGATGCTCAAAAATCTAAAAGTCCCCAAAATAATGAAACTAGGCATGGCAAGAGTGGCAATACAGTTTGCCCGCGGGACGTTATGAGCCCGGTCGTATGCATGCCTAGAGCGGATGTAGGTTCGATGACGGACACAAAGCCCCGGTGCAACAGACCAAATTCTTTAAAAAGGGGTGTCGTGAGAAGAACTCAAGCCCTAAAAACCTCTATACCTATCGCCAGCTTCTCTGTCAAATTCTCTTTTATTTTCCAAGGAATGGATCCCACCCCGGGTATGGCCTCGGTAGAAGCACCCTTAAGCGAAATCGGCCCCGGCCACGGGCGGTCCTTTATAACGCACGTTGAACCCAAGAGACCCCAAGTGAGATATGAGGTTCCCCGTCGTCAGGTTTGAGCTGGTTTCAAAATCTAAAAAAAATCAAATATTTCAAAATCCAAAAAAGTAAATATTTCAAAATCCAAAAAAAATCAAATATTTCAAAATCCAAAAAAAGTAAATATTTTAAAATAAAAAATCAAATATTTTAAAATCCAAAAAAGTCAAATATTTTAAAGTCCACAAAAATTAAATATTTTAAATAAAAAAATCAAATATTTCAAAATCCAAAAAAATTAAATATTTCAAAATCTTAAAAAAATCAGATATTTCAAAATCCAACAAAAAATCAAATATCACAAAAAAGGTTTTCATCATCATGATCTGCATTCCATAGCATGCATTACATTCATTTCCATTTTTTTACTTGTCTATTTAATAAGGCTTACCCCCTTGACCAAAAATCAAGAGCTGGTCATCTCCTAACTTGCTACAGGCAAGGGGTTAAGCTTAAAACAGATTTAATTCGTTTTCGTTGATTATGTGTGTGCAGGGGCAGGTTGAAATTGAAGGTTCAGTCAGTCCGTGACCGTGTGCATTTCGAAGTCATATCCCAATTCACTCAATCACGCAAAGTAAAGCCCAAACTCAAACCAATCCAAATCGTCAACTTTATTCATTCATATATCAAGCTCTCTAAGCATAAGTCTCTACATCAGCATCATGAATGAAAAAGAAAAATCACTCAGTCCTTCGCTGGGCATCCCCGCGGGGACGTATCTCTCTCAGCTCTCTAATGTAGGCCTGGCGTGTCGCCGGAATCTCTGCAACCTCCGCTAGGAGGGTAAGCACCCTGCTCACCTCCCACATGATCAGGGCACTCCTGATCGCCTGCTCGTCCTCCTCTGAACCGATCCTCCTCGCCTGTAGTACCAGAAGGTGGGGTAGTGCTGGTAGAATGGTTCGGGGTAGTCAAACCTGTAGGTAGCACCGGTGCGAGCTATACATCGCCAGTGCGGTGTCACTCACGAGCGTCAGATCCAAGCCTGGCCTCCTAGGCACTCTGACAGCGGTGTCGTGGAGGAAGTCATGTCGCATCACGAACCAATCCAGGGGCACCTTGTTGAGGTGCAATCGCCACTAGTCCCTGATTTTCTTTTCTGCTGTCCTGCACTCTACCTACAGAGAGAACCCGAAGGCGCCACCTATGAAGAAGAGGGGGTGGCTCCCGAAGATCCTGCTAGCTGAAGTGACATCCTCCTTGTGAATGAATTTCATCCTGACACCCATCCAACACTCCAGAAGGATCATAGAACCAAAGAGAGGACCTCCTAGGGCTGCTGAGGCAAGACCCTCGTACAAGTAGGCTAGGACGGCCTGGGAGATAGAAAGACCCTGCCACAGGCCACTAATGGTACTAAGGAGGGGAGTCTCTACCACATGGTCAACTGAGGGGAACAAGATAGCCCCGCACAAGCAATTAGACGCGGCCTTGGCTATGGCCTCATCCCACTCACACCTATTTCTACAACGTTCAACTACCCATTGGCTAAGAGGAAGAAGGTGGATCTGGCGTGGGCATATGAAGGTATGGATATCCCTGCTATCTGGTATAAACCCTCCCAAGATGAGCCTAGGATCCACAGGTGCCACTGTATGACACACTAGGTCCTCCTCACCCACCTTAGACCTAGGAAGATAAAGATAGGTCTCTGCCTCCTCCAGTAGGATAGTGGCCTCGAAAGATGGAAATATGAATGTATGGGTCTGAGGGTGCCAGATTTCTACCAAGGCTGAGATGCCATGCCAGTCAAGGGAGAGCTTTGGGTAATTTTGGCATAATACCAAGAGTGGGTGTAGGTGCTAGGACTTCAGGATGGATATCACTCCTAGGGGCAGAGCACGGATCATGGGGGCCATCCACTTTAAAGTGGAATAGCATTTGGAGCCAGGGAGAAGCTGAGATGGAAAAGAGAAAAAGAGAAAGAGAGGAAGAAGGTGTAAGTAAGTGAATAAACTTATTTGAATGAAATCATGCAAACGTACCTCTCTCAAAGGGCTCGAGCTCAGATGACGAGGGATCACGGTCAGCCATTGGAGCACATCCCGCTCCTTCCTGGCCGGCTTTGGCCCTTCATAAGTTGCCCCCTCCATGGAACTCCCCTCAAAGGACCTTTTCATGATGATTTGATGGAGAATAGCAAAGGTTTGAGGCCTAGAAAGAGGGGTGTGGTGTGAGTTGCAAATTTAGAACCCCTCCTACTTATAGAGCTTAGATAGAGGCCTAAACCCACCAGGAGTGATGTAGGACAGGCCTAGATTGAGTTGGGATAAAGATTAGCTCAGTTTAGGACGTCTATCTTCGGGTTAGGACTCTTCAACAGAGTCCCGTTCGAACTCTCAGGTCATGCCATTGCGCGGTCTCTCGATAGACCGCTCTACTCAGTGAACGGTCTTATTTAAGGCCGTTCAGAAGCTTCTATACAATTCGAATCTTGAAGGTCAGGCGGCCTGTAATCGGCCACTCTATAAATCACACGATCAGGATGGAACCGTCCTATTATTGGAGCGGCTAACATTAAACTGTTTGATCACCTTGGCTGAGAGGCTCTGAACGGTCTACAAGAAGGCCGTGTGGCAGTTTGAGCGGTCCCTTTTCGACCGCCTAGGCATCTGAAGCCCTATTTTGACTTGTTCTAACCTGTATCACTCAAGCGGTGGTCTCGCCTCTCTTACCCAGTCGCGTCTGTCTCTCTCTCAGTTCGACGTCTCTCAATTTGGCGTCTCTCTGTTCGGCGTCTCTCAGTTTGGCGTCTCTCAGTTTGGCATCTCTCTTTCGGTGTCTCTCTTTCCCACTCAGTTTTGGTGTTTCTCGTGGTCGTAGTCATCCCTCACCCGCACTCACAGTCGTCTCACCCTGAGTCGCGTCTCTCTCTCACTCTGAGTCGGCGTCTCTCTCTCACTCCGAGTCGGCGTCTCTCTCTCACTCTGAGTCGGCATCTCTCTCTCACTCTAAGTCGCGTCTCTCTCTCACTCTGAGTCGGCGTCTCTCTCTCACTCTCAGTCGCATCTCTCTCTCACTCTGAGTCGGCGTCTCTCTCTCGCTCTAGTCAGTGTCCCTTTCCTCACTCACTCACTCGTGCCGTCTCTCCCTAGCTCGTGTCCGTCTCACTCGTGTCATAGTTAGTGGGCCGGTATCAGTCATTTGCATTCATTCATACATGCATACATCCACAAAATCAAAACGAAAAGCATATCACTATCATATCATGTACAAAAGGTCAGGCCCCGAGTACAAGTCAGGCTTGTCCCTCTCCCTGACCTCCCGTGCTGTCTCCGCCACCCTCATGCCTCTTCGGGGGAGGCATCGCTGAGGTCGCCTCGTCGCGACGCCGCCGACGCTACTCCTCATCCTCATTCCTCCGGTGGCCAAAAGAACTGGTAAAGTAACTCCTCACGGAGCCATGAGTGCCATGGCTGCCGCTCGGAGTCCCACTGCGTGATCGCCGGCTCATCTGCTTATAGGCCCTCAACTCTTCACTCAGCCCGGACGCCTCGATCAGAGCCCGATCCCGCTCGGCCCGAACCGGCACCAACTTCTCCGCTCCAGCTCGGAGTCACTTTAGCTCAGCCCGTAGGAGTGCCGTCTCTAGCGTGTCCGCCGGTCGGCTCTGTGCTACCTCCTCCCGAGCCACTGCCCGGCTCTGCTCAAGCTCAGTCCTAAGGCGGGTCGGCTCGGTCGTCTGCATATGCATCGTCATGGTTAGTCAATAGCATTTCATGCATTTCATAATCATAAACAACAGGGAAAGTGTAGTAGTTACGTACCCTCTCGGTGAGCGCCACCTCGGCCGCCTTGGCCCGCGCCACCATCCGTGAGAAGTCGGCATCCCGCTCAGCTCGGTCTGCGGGAGTCTAGGTGGAAGAAGAAGAAGAAGGAGTGTCTATACCCTGGCGCTGGGTCCCCTCTGCTCACTGCATCCAAAACTCCAGGTCAGTCACATGCATAATCATAAATATTTGCATAATTTAAAGAGTTTAGGGTTTAGAAAACTCACCAGTAGGGCTAGGTCCTGGCGGGCCTCGTCGCGCTCACGGATCGTCGCATGAAGGAGCCCTTGCAACTCCGCGATCCGCCCCTCAGGGTCGATCTGCATTTAGAAAGTTCAAACATCAGTGCATAGGCATATAGGAAGCATGATAGGAAGAGCATTTAGGGTTTAGAAGTCATACCAGTCGGCGGGTACCAAGGAACACCTGGTCCCGGTAGTGCCAGGTGTACGCTGTGTAGTACGCCGCATCGCTCTCTGCACGGGCGGTCACCACTCGCCCGTGTTCTGTCCAGTCTTTAATCTGCTCTGTGGCTCGCTCTCTCCAGTCTACCACTGTCGTTGCTCCCCACGGGTGCCGGCTGAAGCGCTCTCCCGGTGCTGGGAAGTCCACTGCTGGCTGTGGGACACCGATCGTCCTCATCATCAGTCTGAAGTGTAGCGGCTCCACCACGTTCATGCAGTGCAACTATACATCACGTCCTGAGAAGGCAAGGGCCCCTGCTACCCAGGGCTGACCCTCGTGCCCCTCCCCTGCATAAGGAGTCCACCGTACCTGTCAAGTGAAAGAGTCACATCAGCATCATAATCATATAGAATTGCATTTAATTAAAGGGTGTAAGTTTAGAAACATACCGAGGTGTACGGTAGAATGTACATGTCATCCTGGAGCTCCTGGACCTATCTCCGGAGACCTCCGCTCTCCCGAGGTGTGGTCCACCTCCTCGCAATAGGTACCCAGTCTGGGTGAGTCTCCTCGCCTCGCCCGAGCCCATGTAGGTACACGTAGGCCCACACCTGCATTCCACCAAGAGTCAGTATGTAGCAGTCATAGGAGTCCTATAACTAGATGCATAGTAAGAGTCAGAGTTGTACCTGGAGTAGAGGGGAGAAGCCCCCAAGCATCATCCGCCGGGACGTCGAGCTCAACGTGTCAAAGAGGAACGCAAGGATGACAGCTCCCCACGCATAGTCGCCCACGTGGCTGAGGTCCTGGAGCAACGGCAGGAAAGGGCAGCTGATGACATCCTCTCATGTAGAAAATAGTAGTTTGCTGAATAGCAAAGTCAGGAACCATCGCACTACTCTGTCCGCCTCTGTTCCCGCTTAGCTGCTACTCTCGGTCGCGCCAGATCTATTAGCCTCTGTAAATGCTACTCGGGCAGCTCTCCGGTTGCGATCCCCACTCGTCGAAGCCCCAGGCTATCCTGCAGCGCCGCCCGAGTCAGGGTGGTGGACTGCCGCTCAAGATGCAGCAAGTCCAGTCCCAGGAGCTCTTGGGCCATCTCCCGGTAGTCAGGATATGTGCTCCCTCTGACCGGCGACCCATGCACGCGAAGGCCAGTAAGTCGGGCCACATCCTCGAGCGTGGGGACCATGTGCCCCCATAGAAAGAGAAACGTGCGACTCACTGGGTCCCAACGGTCGTGCAGAGCATAGAGTAGTGGTGTGTCAAACCGACTGACCTCCACGCTCAGGAACTCTGAGAATCCCACGACTCTCAGCCTCTCACGTTGGAAGTCGGGCAGCGCGAGGTACACTGCCCGATCCTGTAGCCATTAGATCCGGGTCCTACGCTTTCCCTGCATACATTTAGATTAATTGCATCTTAGTTTAGAATTTTGGCATTTAATTTAACAATTCACTCTCAGCTCACTAAACGGTCCCTTATGAGCCGTTTTCCCATCCAACGGTTGAGCTCTAACCGTTTAAATAAGTCCCACCGATCACCTTGAGCCGTCTTGCTATCTGATGTTTGCCCTAGGATGGACCACATTTGGCCGTCCAGTAGTAACACGGTCCCCACCTAACCGCGTCCCATCCCTTTCAAGTGGTTAGTCGTTTGGGGTTGCACGGTCTGTCGATCGGCCATTCTATATTTCGTGGTTTGAATCCAACTGTTCTATCTTTAAGTGTTCCAGGTTCTGAGTGGACTAGGTAAATCCGTCCTAGGTTCCACGGTCTGATGGAGACCATTCTATTTTCAACGTTCCACATTCTAAGCGGACCAAAATGGGCCGCCCTATCCTCAGATGGTTTACAGGAGACCGCCCTGTGATGTCGGTTCACATTCTTTGAACAGCCACCCACGGGCCGTGTGTTCTTTGAACGGTTCTATCTGAACCGCGTTGTTTTATGAAGCGGTTACTGTTGAACTACGCTATCACCGTCGTCTCTGACGATGAGAGATCCTCTCCCACCTCCGTTCACGGCCTAATAGGCCTTACGTGGTGTGTTTAAGGGGTCGTGTGCCCCTATCGTTCTCCTAGAGCTAGCATGCATGGAGTAAAAATGGGAAATGGGGGGAGTGTTAGGCAACCTACCTCATTCGGTCTCGGTGGCTTGGCCGCCATCGTGGGCACCGCGTCCGGCTCCCCGACGTCATCCTCCCCTTGTCTGGTGCTCTCCGGTGGCCCTCCCGTGACCGCTAACTGTATGGTGCCGTCCTCGACGGCGGGTGGTGGCGCTACGCCGGCCTCCTCCGTGGCGGCGTTTGTCGGTGGCGTGTTTGCTCCCTCTCCGGCCATCTCAGGGCATCTAGCCTGATGTTTTTGGCGCATGGACGAGAGTGAGAGATGGGGAGATGGCGTGAGAGGGGGTTGAGAAGAGAGTGAGAGGAAGAGGGAGTGAGGAGCGGCGGCGTTCTCCCTCCTCCCGCCGTCGGTTACAGTGGGGAGGGAGGGAGATGAAAGGTTTGTTTTTTTTAAACGTCGCCAGTATTGAGCGGTCTATCGCCAGACCGTCCCAACATTGAGCGGTCTATCGTCAGACCGTCCCAACATTGAGCGGTCCACATATGCCCATTTTCAGATCAACGGTACTTTGCATTGCGCAGCTAAAATTTGGCAGTTCACTATTTTGCACGGTCTACATATGGGCCGCGTCTTATCTCGTTCATGTTCAAATGGCTGATGATTGAACGCTCTCGTGTGAGCCGTTCTGTGGTCTGGGCGGTCTATTTTTGACCGTTTGTGTGCTTTGGCCCCTTTAGCACTGTATTATGTGATTCTATGATAAATTTAATGATATATATTGCGAATTGTAACCATCTTTGCAGCATCACTTTCGTTTGCCGTTTCGCCTACACAGGTAAGTCAGGTATGGCTTTATATCCCTACATCCCTTATTGCATTACTATATGGTACTATGCTATATCATCTCAAGAGCCAGTTGGTTGCTCACGTGCTCCAGGATCTGATGTTCCCATTTAACAAAAACAATGATGATCTAGGTTCACGTGTTTAACCATCGGATAGGCCGTTAGGTTAGGAAAACATGGGGAGGATGGTTCTATCCTGCACGCTGTGGTTGCGGATAGTGTCTTGACTCTGATTCTCCCAGCTAAGCAATATTATTCTCGAGTATTTTCTATTTTGTGGCTTTATTTGCATTTGTTTTGATGATTTCTTTTATTTTAGCCCAGCATGTATCATACACATCTTTTGAGCATTCATAACCCATGGTTTGCCTACTGATGTCCCACCAATGATGGATAGCTGTGTGTTCAATGTTTGAGTAAGAGGAACAATGCCACTCTGAGTTGGAAGGTTCTCTCTGGTTTGTTCACTCGATTTGGTTGATTAAGAGGTGCCCGTCTGGAGTTTTAGTCCATTTCTTTACTTTTGCTTATTCTGGTCTCCTCATTGGTCCACGGGATTGTGTCCCCCATGAGGTTGATCTTGTGTTTCCTTTTATTTAGTTAGTTCCTCCAGATTGGTGTCACTTTTGGTCTAGCTATTCCTTATGGTTAATTAAGAGTTTTCCAGAAAATTCCTATCACTTGTTGGCAAAATGGGTGTCGTTTTACCTTAACGCCCGCTATTCAGTCCGCTCCGCTTCACTTCCGCTTCATCTCCATGTTCCACTTCGCTTTCGCTTCACCTTCGCTCGCTCCCCTACAAAGAGGACGTTAAGGAGGGGCCTCTATTGACACCCATTTTTTACCGATAAGTTGAATCATTTCTCTTACTTTCATTATTGACGCCTCGAGTTGTCCATTACTCATTGGGCTATTTTCAGGCAGCTTATTGGGCCTATTTTATGGGTACCTCCCTCCCTGACTAGGTTTACTTCAAATCGAGGCTTAATGGGCCTTGATTTTGCTTGATTTATCACATTTCTTTGATTTTCAAGTGTCCAGCCATTGCGCAGTCTATTGCTTGACCGTTCCATTTTGGGACGGTTGTTTATGAACCGTGTCACTATTTACTGGATGTTAAGGTAAAATTCTGAATTTACACCGACAAGCTTTTGCACGGTCTACATATAACTGTTGAAATTGATTGAACGATCGATATATGACCGTCCATATCTCAGAGTCCCAGATTCGTTGGTCGTTCAGATAATTATCTAATTTATTCTGATTTACCACCAACAGGCATTGGGCGGTTGGGCTATGGCCGTTCTATGGCCTGGGTGGTCCATTTGTAACCGCCCAATTCATGAGAGTCCAACGGCAAAATCATCAGGCAGTTTGATGGATATTTTGATAATATTGCTTATTTACATAATTTCCACCGACAAGTTGGACGGTCTTGTGTCCGACCGCGCAATGGACTGGGCGGTCTATCGCACGATCGCGCAATGGTTCGATGGTTGGAAAATTAAGGGTCTTTTCTCTCTCTATCAGTGGTTTTATCCTTGATTTGTTCCAACCATTTCTCCGCAGTTTCTCAACCAAATGGGGTGCTGTTTGAACGAGTTAGAAGATAATTATATTATCTACGGATTTTATGTTGATATCTCAAGCTGATTTTTATTGGAAACCCTAATTTCGAGGCTGGTCTCTTAAGCTCTATAAATAGACCCTTAAGGCCAAGCTTTGAAAGGGAGGGAGATTTCAAGGTCACGGTGAAGCTCTGCCGAATTCTCAAGCGACCTACAGTCAGGGAGGGAGGCTTTCTACGTCCATACAAGCCTCCGATTCAGGGAGTACTCAGTGTTTTGAGTCTTCGTTCTTGTAGTTTCGCCATTCGCTTGTCATTGCATGCATTGTTTTTCTTTGTTCTTCACCCACGTTTTTCATCATCACACTTCATCCCACACACCCTCCTATATTTTTGACGCCCCAAGGGGTTTAAAAACTCCCAGGTATCCCCCATTTCATGTTAGTTAGTTCATTTTGCGCAGTCTTTTATAGTTGCTACACTTCGCAGTACTGATCTTGGGTTCTTTCTGTGTTCTATACGTTGTTTTTGCATGTCAGCATCATCGCAACGCGAGGCCCATTCCCTCCGGCCGGCCGAAAGGAGTGGAGGATCGGGTCCCCCAACCTTGGAGTCTGGAGCTTTGGACGGTCATTGTTCATCCGTTTGCAGATTAGAGCGGCCTTCCATGAGCCGTTCAGGCCCTTCGAGCGGCTTCCTGTGAACCGTCCAATTTTTAGACCTGTCAGAGTCCCGCTTCCCTCTTCGGCGCTATGAGCGGTCTGTCGAGCGACCGTTCCATACACTAAGCGGTTCCTCCAGGACCGTTTGATTCTGCAGCGCTGCATTCTTAAGGTGAGTGTCTCCCCTTCCTTTCCAAGGTACGGTGTATTTGCTTACATTCGGCACCTTGGTGGCAATCACACACACTCTACATCCTTCCCCCTGTTCTTTATACAATGTTTAGTTCTTTACAATAGCATAGTGAAGAAGAGGTGAAGGATAATTAAAAGGGGAACGTAGGAAAACATGTCAATAGTTGGTTGTTGAGTTTTGTCTATAGTGTTGAGTCAGGTGCGATAGATTCAGAGGGGGGGTGAATGAATCTCCCCTTTAAAAATATAGCCTAATTAAAAACTTAAAGCTCAGTTATGCGGAATTAAAAACAGTTGCAGCTATATTATGAGAATACTTAGGATCATCTCGGCAAGACAACTCAATAGAATTAGCCCTCACTCGATCCTATGCAAACATCTAATCCGTAGCAATTAAATGAACATATAAGAAAGTCAAACCACAAGGGACACCAGGATTTTTAGGTGGTTCGGTCCACAGACCTACGTCCACCCCTCACTCCAACCCGTAGTGAGGCTTCCACTAGCAACGCTAGACAAGCAGACTCAGTCTGCAACAGATGCTGCCACACAGCTTGACCAGGGGAACAACCTCCTCTCTTCCTCCCAACTGGAGGGACACCCCAAGTGACTCCCAGCCACTTGGAAACCAGAGACACATAGTCTCTCTTCCTCCAGACCAGGAGGGAATACCTGGACTTGCAACCCACAAGACCAGAACCGGAGGACCAATCCTCCCTTCCTGCAAACCGGAGGGAACCCACAAGTGACTCCCAGCCACTTGCAACCTAGAGGTCTCGGACCTCCCTTCCTCCCAGCCGGAGGGAAACAACCAATGACACCCAGTCAAAGGCAACCAGAGACGCAAGTCTCTCTTCCTCCAAACCGGAGGGAACCGACCTCACACTAGAGGATCGGAAGAACAACTAGTGAATAGTCAAAAGGAAAAATAAAACGCAGCAACAGAAAGCTGGAAAAATGAAATGCACAAAAGCTCTCGCAGGAGCAAACTGGGTTGGATCTGATCCAAGGTCCAGTGAAGACAGCAAGACTTCTCTTCTTCTTCACGAGCTCTCCATCTCTCTTTCTCTTTCTTTTTCTTCTTCTGTTCTCTCACACTTCTTCTTTCTTCTTCTGCTCACTGCCTCTCTGCAGCTCTATCCTTCTATCTCGATCTCTCTTTTTCTTCTGTCTCTCATCAACTTCATCAGTCTTCTTCAGTGGAAGAAGCCTTCCTTTTATAGCAGCCGCAAGCAGCTAGGGCGTGTGCTCTCTTCGATTCCCGACCAAGCTTCAGACCATGTGGCGGCTTCTTAGCATCTTGGATCACGTGCCAGGTGACAACCTCAGATCACGTGCCACTCATTAACCTGAGTCATATGCAGCCAGAGACAAAAGAATGTATCGAATTAGTTCAGCCTTTTAACATAGAGTGTATAGACTTTAGAGGCAGCAAATAAGCAAGTATATACAACGTGAGAATGTATAGACTTGAAAGCCTTCATGCGACCTCACTGTATAGACTTGCAGAATGATGCATTAATATAACAGAGGGAAATGTGTAGACTTCTGTGAAATGCATGAAGCAGTCTAATGTATAGACTTCTGTGAAATGCATGAAGCAATCTAATGTATAGACTTAGTTGTGATGTGCAACCGATGTGCAGACATGGCGTGCAACGATGCAATCATAATGTATAGACTTAAGTTGAAGCAACCAGAATGTACAGACTTAGCGTGAAGACAATGCGATGTTTAGACTTTGATGAACATTGCAATGTATGGACTTGGTGTGTGCAGGGCAGGCAATCAATGTATAGACTTCACGATGCACACCCATATCCATTGTATAGACTTACCCCTTGAAGATGTGAGTGAGACAATGTGTAGACTTGGCCCTTGAAGGATGTAAAAACTTGAAGACTCGAAGCCCCACGATGTATAGACTTTGAACTCTGAACGACAAAGTAGGCTGTACAGACTTTGAGAATCTTGAAGGCCAATGTACAGACTTGAAAGGCTTGAACACTGGGATGTGCAGACTTTGCGATGTATAGACTTTGAATGATGATGTATAGTGCACCGATGTATAGACTTGAAGAACCAATGCATGAACAGTGATGTATAGACTTCGATCTCAAGGAATGGCTGTATAGACTTAGCGTGGAATGCCTGAAGCACAGTGCAATGTATTGACTTGCCACCGACCAATGTATTGACTTGAAGATGATTGTGAGAGCATGCAGTGTAGAGAGTGTACAGACTTACCACCGACCAATGTATAGACTTTGCCAAACGATGCAAGCGACAATGCATGAGACCATCGAATGTATAGACTTGGGCTGTACAGACTTGGAAGGCATGTGCAGTCTTGAACTCTTGCAATAGAAGGCTGTACAGACTTGGTCGTGTATGGCAAGACAAGGCAGACGCTATACAGACTTGGTGAGACGATGCGTGAGACGCTGCCAGACTCTGTACAGACTTGGACGTAGGTAATGATTGTAATGTGTAGACTTAGTGTGTAGCAAAAGCAGCGAACGTAGGAATAGGTTGGAATGTATAGACTTACGTTCGATCAGTAATGTATAGACTTCAACTCAGCAAGCTACAGTGCAATGTCTAGACTTAATGGTGCAAGCGATGTATAGACTTTGGAACGCTTGAAGCACAGACACGCTGCAATGTATAGACTTAGTGCTCTACATGCTACAGTGCTAATGTGTAGACTTGATCAATGCATCTTGAATGTTTAGACTTGAAGAGCTAGCCAACGAGTGTATAGACTTGCTGAACAGCAGCAGAATGTATAGACATTGTGAGATGCAAAGGCTGTACAGACTTGACGAAATGCATGTGCTAGACAGTGTATAGACTAGACAATGCAAACGAGATCTTCAGACTTGCTATGAAGCAACCACAATGTACAGACTTGCTGATTGTGTTAAGACACAGCATGAGACGCTCAGAAAGTCTGCCCACTGTATAGACATTGCCTTAGACATACAGACACTGTGAATGTATAGACTTCACTATGTGTAAGCTTGTGAAGGCGAATGCAATGTACATACTCCGGACTGTGAAGGCTTTGTGAATGTAAATGCATTGTACAGACTTCACGTTATGCTTGAGACACTAAGGAAGACAGGCAATGTATGGACTTAGGCAATTGAAAGGCTTGCCAGTGTATGGACTTATGAGTGCAGCACAGACAGATGCAATGTACAGACATGCCAATCTGGGGGGGTCGACCCATCTGGAAAGGGGGTCGACCCACTTCTGTCCAGACTATGTTGAAAGGTTCAGCATCACCCATTGTACAGACTAACATCAAGCAATCCAGATAAAATGCAATTATGGAATGCATCAACAATTATGAAATGCACCAATGCACACACCACATAGCCTCAGCCTGTTCGTTGGTTATGTAATTCAGATAAGATGTTCAATGAAACATACATATGTAACAAAAACAGATTTATATGCAGACTCAAACAGATGATGACTTATAGTGTTTGCTATCATCAAAATCACAGGGACACCACAATCTCCCCCTTTTTGATGATGGCAACACTATGAGTCAGTATGACTTGATTAAATATTTCTCCCCCTTTGACTTCAGCAAAAAGACATTAATTGAAGAGAGAAGAATACGACTGCATAAGATGAGTGAATTAAAAGCTCCCCCTTTAATGACAATTAGCTCCCCCTGAATAGAATAATGATCAGAAATGTTTTGAAGGTTGAAACCAATTGAGATGAAGGGAGAATATCAACAAAAGCATAGGGACACTCAAAAATGCTGACTAGATCTCTCCCTTTATGAAAAACACTCAGCATGACATGTAAGCTCCCCCTGATTAGATGGAGTGAAAGAAGTGATGAGCATCTATTAGCAAAGCACATGGGTATACAAGAGTTACCACAGTCTGTAATCACAATGAATAAATGAGGAAGCAAGATTTTCATTAGCACACCAAATTCATAAATCTTTGTAAATGAATTTCAGATTCTTCAATTATAATAGATTATGAATGAGTTTAAACTTACCATCATGATTTAAGAGTGATGTATTTAAGATTTATCAGGAAAATTCATTACTCATATCTGACACATCTTTTAATAAAGATGAACCATCAACTCATTTGTTATTCATGTTGAACCTCCTTCCAACTTACTCATTTAAATTCAATGACTCCTATGGAAGTTACACAAGATACTATTGAGATTAAATAGAAATAAATGAGACTGAACTTGTCTTTAGATTTTCAGAATTTTCTATTGAACAACACTCATTTTTCCTGAGCAAGTTTGTTTCAGTCAACACCTTTTTACATGAGGCACAACACGTCTTAGGTGAAGTGACCCAGTTACTCAGTATGACAACCATATTGCCTCTGAAGGAGAACAGAGTTAGCAATAGAGTATCTTTTTACATGAGGAGACACCTTGATTAGAGGCCAGAATCCCCAGTTACTCAACACAACCATGCCATTGCTCTGCCAGATTTTCACACATTTTGAAAAGAGAGTTAACTATGGCACTTCATGACATGGGCTTAATCCATTTCTTTGATAGAGAACCCAGTTTCTCTGTGACCAAAGTCATTGCTCTTGCTTTAAATTTTTAAGAGTTTTCAGATTTTTCAAACAATGCTCAGTACACTGAAATGTTTAAGAACAATACTTTCTATATGTATCTTAACCAAAGAAAGCCATGTCGTTTAAAATTTCAGATTTCAGAAGGTTTTGCATGAAGTTCATGAGACAACTGGTTAAGATTTATTAAGCAGAATGAATCAGATATTTTCAAGTCCTTTACATCAAAACTTAAGAAATACATTAGACTTAAATCAATTTGATTTATCAAAACATTCTTAAGCCAGTATAATAGAAGATTCTTCTTTTCAGAATGTGTCTGATTTATGTCTAGGGTGCACTGACTAAAATCTTTCCTCATTCAGATGAATCAATGGCATTGTCAAGAAATCAGTGGAGTCAACAAAGTGTTTTTGTCGAGAGAGTAGCAGAGAGCAATTTGAAGCCAGCAGTAAAGATTAGAATTCAGTCAGATTAGCTTGGACCAGACTTGACAAGCTATGAAGAAATGTGAGTGATAGGAACAAGCTAGCAGTTGAACTCAAGGCAAACAGAATCAATAGCTAAGTCTGGAATACAGACAGATTAGCTATATCAGTGTAGACAGTAGAGAATTCAAGAGAACCACACATTTGCCAAGAGAATGGATCAAATTGCTAGTAGGGGTTCAAGATTATGAAGAAGTGAACAAACAAGAATGCTCCCCCTGTCTAGATGCAATGAGACATTTCTTTTTAGATTTTTTAATGTAAGGAGATGCAATGCAACTAACTACATGTATGCATGTTTAAAGGCTCTCCTGGAGAAATTTAGCAAATGAGATTATCATGATTATGCAACCATCAGTCAAACTCCCCCTTACAAAGTGCATGATATGCAGTTAAAGCACTGAAACATGATTTTAAAATATATGCTCATTCAGAGATAAACTACAAGCATTTCCATGAGCATTTCAGATTTTTCATTTAGATTCAGTTAGACAATGCACAAAAGAATTATCATGATATGCAGTGCATTCAGATCACACAAATTCAGAATACAGAGTTTTCAAAATTTACCTAAATGGGGCTTTATCATCTTGGGTGCCTTGGTTTAATTTACCCCTCTTTATTCCTCAGTCCAAGGCACACCTGCAAAGTATTTGATCATCTTGATCCTGCAGGGACCCAAGCAGCTTTGGGTCCTGCGTTAGCCCTGACAGGTGTTCTAAGCAAATTCATAGCAATATGGTCATCATGATCCATCAGATAGCAATTGTCCATAGAGTGACCAAACTTCCCACAATATCTACATGAAGTGACTGGTTTCTGGTTCTTATGATGCATAGTAACAGCAGCATGAGGTTTATAAACATGATCATAAGATTTTCTGTTATATGCATGAACAGTTTGATTCTTATTCCTAACCAGCCAACATTCAGCAGATCTAAGGCCTTGCTTCCCACAGTTATAGCATGAAAGTCTTGCAAATGGTTTTACAGGGAATTTGACTACATGGGGGTTAACAAATTTCTTCTGAACATGCCAACGGTCCTTGACTGTATGGCCATTTTTCCCACAGTTATAGCAAGCAAAAGAATTTCTTCTATGAAAACCTGACCAACATTCAGTGGCCTTGTGACCAGTCTTGTTGCAGTTAAACAAGTGATGTGCTGGTTCATTGAAGCAAATTTGTTCTTATTAAAACCACGTGGGCTTGCAGGGTATTTAGCATGATATGGATGAGATGTTTTCTTACCACTTGCAAACCAGCATTGTGTAATTGTGTGTCCTAATTTGCCACAGTGAAAACATCCAATTTTCTTTTTATGAGATGAAGAATTTTTATCATAAAATTTCCTAGCATTCATATCATCCTTCTCCATCAATTTACACTCATGCATCAGATGTCCAAATTTATGATAGTAGTGACAGATCATCTTCTTCCTAGATGCATGTGAGTGTGTGTGAGGACTGTGATCACCATGCACTGATGAATCCTTTTTGTTTATTTTCTGTTTTTCAGTCTTTTTCTGATTTTTGTTCTATTTTTCTATTTTCTTAGCCTTGTCCTGAGGTGGAGATGAAATAGAATGCTTTTCTTGTTCAGAATATTTAACAAAAATAGTTTTATGTTTGTTTCCATCAACCTACTTTATACCAACAGGAGTGTCTTTGTCCTTCTTCTGTAGATTTTCATTCTTTTTCAACTCTTGAGTTTGTTTTACAGTTTTGGGGCTGACATTGGACTTTTGTGCAGTGAATTGAAAAACAGAAGGAGCAGAGGTTGTGTTCTGATTAGAAGCTTTGACAAACACAGTAGAAGTTTTATTCCCATTACTCCTTTTGTTTGTCGGACTGTAACCCAGTCCCTCTCTCTGAAAGCTAACATTATTTCCAAGAAGCTTATTCAGATTGTCCTTTCCTTTGATAAATTTTGACAAGGAGTTTTTCAAATCTTGAATTTCAAAATTTAAGCCACAAATATTAGCTTCATATTTGGACAGATCTGTTTCACAGGAAATGACCTGTTGATGCAAGGCATCATTCAGACTTTTAAGTTTTTCAACTTCCTGTCTTAATTTAATTTCATTGTCAGCTTCAGATAGAGACTTATAAAGATCATCAACTTCTTGTTGAAGGGATGTGATTGTTAACTCATATTTAGCTATCTTTTGTTCACAGCAGGTGACATTCCCACTCAACATTAGGTTGATGTTTTTCAGATTTGTAATTTCATGTTCAGCATTCAGCAACTCACTAGAGCTCACCAGGCTTACACTCTTTCCTTTTTCTAAAGTGATTAGCCTCTCAGACATTGCTGAGTTTAGGTGATTCAGCTTATTAATTTCCTCTTTCAGTTTACTGTTCTGCTCTAGGAGTTCATCATCAGCACCCATTCATCTGAATAGAACTGACATTCATAAAACTTTTCTTGTTGTTTTTTAGATTGAAGTTTGTCAAGATTTCTCTGAATCTCTGAATGTGTTACTCTATCAGCCTCTAATTTTTCAGAAATCAATCTATTTTCTTTTTCAAGATTTATTGATTTGTGTTCAAATTCCTTGAGCTGATTTTTGAGTATTACATTTTCAGACTTCATGTTTTCCAATTCAGAGTTGACAAGCTCTAAGTTTCTCACCAGTTCTTCATTTTGAACAACATCATTGTTATGAGCCTGATCATCATCAATTAAACTATGCCTCTCCTTTAGTTCAGCAATTTCGCAAACAAGCTCTTGATTCTCCTTTTTGTGTGAATCAATTTGTTTCATAAGAGTTTATTTTTCAGATTTCAAATGATCTAAATCTGAACTAATAGAATCAAAATCTGTTAACTATCTTCTAAATATGTCATTTTCAATTTTCAGAATTTCAGGGCTTTCACCTCTAGATTTAGCATCCTCATATTTCTTTAGCTTCTTTATCAGTTTTTTATTCTTCTTTTTTAGTCTTTCATAGGATTCTAACAGATTGGCATAGGCATCTTCCCAGTCCTCTAAAGTGTAACTAGAGAAAGGATTGGTTACCTCTTCAGCATCTTCGGATTCATCTTGATCACTGCCATGGTCGCTCTTGTCAGCCATCAGGCAGCTGTCCTCATATCTCCTCTGAGTTAGCTTCAGCTTTTCCAGAATGTCCTTAGCGGACCTACAGTCATAAAAATAAGAATGTAGAGCCTTGTCAGTAGCTTCTTTCATTAATTTCAAAACTTTCTGATTCTCTCCATTTCTTGATCTGTGACTGTTAGTCCATTTGGACTCTTTCTTTGGCAATCTGTGAGGACCATGTGAGAATAACTTCCACAGATCCGGATCCATCAAATTCACATAGTTATGAAGACTGCTAACCCATGAGTTAAAATTAGACCCATTGAAAACCGATGGAGAACCCATTGATTAAATCGGCAAGCAGATTAATGCAGCAAAGAGAAAATTCAGAAATGCACCAAAGACAACAGGATCCTCTGCAGATCGTTGGATCTGAACAGTCAGAGAACCTGCTCTGATACCAATTGTTGAGTCAGGTGCGATAGATTCAGAGGGGGGGTGAATGAATCTCCCCTTTAAAAATATAGCCTAATTAAAAACTTAAAGCTCAGTTATGCGGAATTAAAAACAGTTGCAGCTATATTCTGAGAATACTTAGGATCATCTCGGCAAGACAACTCAATAGAATTATCCCTCACTCGGTCCTATGCAAACATCTAATACGCAGCAATTAAATGAACATATAAGAAAGTCAAACCACAAGGGACACCAGGATTTTTAGGTGGTTCGATCCACAGACCTACGTCCACCCCTCACTCCAAACCGAAGTGAGGCTTCCACTAGCAACGCTAGACAAGCAGACTCAGTCTGCAACAGATGCTGCCACACAGCTTGACCAGGGGAACAACCTCCCCTCTTCCTCCCAACCGGAGGGACACCCCAAGTGACTCCCAGCCACTTGGAAACCAGAGACACACAGTCTCTCTTCCTCCAGACCAGGAGGGAATACCTGGACTTGCAACCCACAAGACCAGAACCGGAGGAACAATCCTCCCTTCCTCCAAATCGGAGGGAACCCACAAGTGACTCCCAGCCACTTGCAACCTAGAGGTCTCGGACCTCCCTTCCTCCCAGCCGGAGGGAAACAACCAATGACACCCAGTCAAAGGCAACCAGAGACGCAAGTCTCGCTTCCTCCAAACCGGAGGGAACCCGACCTCACACTAGAAAATCGGAAGAACAACTAGTGAATAGTCAAAAGGAGAAACAAAAACGCAGCAACAGAAAGTTGGAAAAATGAAATGCACAAAAGCTCTCGCAGGAGCAAACTGGGTTGGATCTGATCCAAGGTCCAGTGAAGACAGCAAGACTTCTCTTCTTCTTCACGAGCTCTCCATCTCTCTTTCTCTTTCTTTTTCTTCTTCTGTTCTCTCACACTTCTTCTTTCTTCTTCTACTCACTGCCTCTCTGCAGCTCTATCCTTCTATCTCGATCTCTCTTTTTCTTCTATCTCTCATCCACTTCATCAGTCTTCTTCAGTGGAAGAAGCCTTCCTTTTATAGCAGCTGCAAGCAGCTAGGGCGTGTGCTCTCTTCGATTCCCGCCCAAGCTTCAGACCACGTGTCGGCTTCTCAGCATCTTGGATCACGTGCCAGGTGACAACCTCAGATCACGTGCCACTCATTAACCTGAGTCATCTGTAGCCAGAGACAAAAGAATGTATCGAATTAGTTTAGCCTTTTAACACAGAGTGTATAGACTTTAGAGGCCGCAAATAAGCAAGTATATACAACGTGAAAATGTATAGACTTGAAAGCCTTCATGCGACCTCACTGTACAGACTTGTAGAATGATGCATTAATATAACAGAGGGAAATGTGTAGACTTCTGTGAAATGCATGAAGCAGTCTAATGTATAGACTTCTGTGAAATGCATGAAGCAATCTAATGTATAGACTTAGTTGTGCTATGCAACCGATGTGCAGACATGGCGTGCAACGATGCAATCATAATGTATAGACTTAAGTTGAAGCAACCAGAATGTACAGACTTAGAGTGAAGACAATGCAATGTTTAGACTTTGATGAACATTGCAATGTATGGACTTGGTGTGTGCAGGGCAGGCAATCAATGTATAGACTTCACGATGCACACCCATATCCATTGTATAGACTTACCCCTTGAAGATGTGAGTGAGACAATGTGTAGACTTGGCCCTTGAAGGATGTACAGACTTGAAGACTCGACGCCCCACGATGTATAGACTTCGAACTCTGAATGACAAAGTAGGCTGTACAGACTTTGAGAATCTTGAAGGCCAATGTACAGACTTGAAAGGCTTGAACACTGGGATGTGCAGACTTTGCGATGTATAGACTTTGAATGATGATGTATAGTGCACCGATGTATAGACTTGAAGAACCGATGCATGAACAGTGATGTATAGACTTCGATCTCAAGGAATGGCTGTACAGACTTAGCGTGGAATGCCTGAAGCATAGTGCAATGTATTGACTTGCCACCGACCAATGTATAGACTTGAAGATGATTGTGAGAGCATGCAGTGTAGAGAGTGTACAGACTTACCACCGACCAATGTATAGACTTTGCCAAACGATGCAAGCGATAATGCATGAGACCATCGGATGTACAGACTTGGGCTGTACAGACTTGGAAGGCATGTGCAGTCTTGAACTCTTGCAATAGAAGGCTGTACAGACTTGGTTGTGTATGGCAAGACAAGGCAGACGCTGTACAGACTTGGTGAGACGATGCGTGAGACGCTGCCAGACTCTGTACAGACTTGGATGTAGGTAATGATTGTAATGTGTAGACTTAGTGTGTAGCAAAAGCAGCGAACGTAGGAATAGGTTGGAATGTATAGACTTACGTTCGATCAGCAATGTATAGACTTCAACTCAGCAAGCTACAGTGCAATGTCTAGACTTAATGGTGCAAGCGATGTATAGACTTTGGAACGCTTGAAGCATAGACACGCTGCAATGTATAGACTTAGTGCTCTACATGCTACAGTGCTAATGTGTAGACTTGATCAATGCATCTTGAATGTTTAGACTTGAAGAGCTAGCCAACGAGTGTATAGACTTGCTGAACAGTAGCAGAATGTATAGACTTTGTGAGACGCAAAGGCTGTACAGACTTGACGAAATGCATGTGCTAGACAGTGTATAGACTAGACAATGCAAACGAGATCTTCAGACTTGCTATGAAGCAACCACAATGTACAGACTTGCTGATTGTGTTAAGACACAGCATGAGACACTTAGAAAGTCTGCCCACTGTATAGACATTGCCTTAGACATGCAGACACTGTGAATGTATAGACTTCACTATGTGTAAGCTTGTGAAGGCGAATGCAATGTACAGACTCCAGACTGTGAAGGCTTTGTGAATGTAAATGCATTGTACAGACTTCACGTTATGCTTGAGACACTAAGGAAGACAGACAATGTATGGACTTAGGCAATTGAAAGGCTTGCCAGTGTATGGACTTATGAGTGTAGCACAGACAGATGCAATGTACAGACATGCCAATCTGGGGGGGTCGACCCATCTGGAAAGGGGGTCGACCCACTTCTGTCCAGACTATGCTGAAAGGTTCAGCATCACCCATTGTATAGACTAACATCAAGCAATCCAGATAAAATGCAATTATGAAATGCATCAACAATTATGAAATGCACCAATGCACACACCACACAGCCTCAGCCTGTTCGTTGGTTATGTAATTCAGATAAGATGTTCAATGAAACATACATATGCAACAAAAACATATTTATATGCAGACTCAAACAGATAATGACTTATAGTGTTTGCTATCATCAAAATCACAGGGACACAACATATAGCATTATACTTTTCCGGAATCATATGTTCCCTACAGGATTGAGATGCTATATTTGCAGCAGGTGGCTCTCCATAGTTAGGTTGCTGGTGGGCGCCCCCCATAGATAGCGTCATATCTGCAAAAGGGAAAGGTGAATAAACACCTTTAGATTGTGTGGCAGCCATCACCGCAGTATTTCTCTCCTTAGCTTTTGTGGTGGTCAATTCCCTTGCCTTATTTTCCTCCTTAGAGTGGAAAGTAGTTGGAAGGCTTAGGAAAGAAGGTTCTGCCTCTACATGGCCCTGCAAGGAATTGGTAACCTGGTTGGCGTCGGACTGAGTCACGAACTCATTACTCTGAGTCCTCTTAACCGTAGGGGCTTTCAGAGGCTCAGAGATCTGAGTTGCTGCGACCCCAAGGCCCTCTAGAGCACCATATTCCTCTGAATTCAGAACTTGAAATGAGTTGTGAATATGCACATCAGCTGAAGAGGGAATTGAACATTCCTTGAGTTTGTAGACCTAAACCTGCTCATGTTTCTTCTGGAGGACCGGTTTGCATGCACCATCTGCGTGACCAAAGGAGCAACACAACGAGCAACGTCTTGGCCGCCATTGATAGCTCACCTTTATCTTCTTGATGCTGCCATCAAGATCTTTGTAATGAATGTAATCAGGGAGGTTTTCTCCCGAGGAGATCATGATGCATGCCCTCGCATATGCTAGTCTCTTGCGCTCAGCCGTTTGCTTGTCCAGGTACAAAGGGTCACCCAGGATGGAAGAGATCTTTACAATAAAATCCCGGGTCCATAGGTGAAGTGGTAGTCCGTGGAAAGCCACCCACAAGGGAATACTCGTGAGACTATCTAGTTCCATTCTCAGTTCAGGACTCCATCTCCGAGGGATCATGGGGTGGCTTTTGATGGTCCAGAACCCCTCAAGAGCCCGACGCAAATCCTCTTCCGAGTCAAATTTGCAAACAAAAAAACCATTATGTAGAAGATGTAGTTCAAACACGTTTGTTCCCCACCGGGACTTAACGTATGCATGGAGAGGGCTGTAAGATAAATGCAATCCTACCACATACCCTACCAATGCCATTGACCAGGTTGCTAGAAGATCCGCAGAATCGGACTTCTCATAAACTGCGACCTTGACTCCATTGTTCATTTCCTGAGGAACAAAGTGAAGACCAATCTCTTACGATCTAGATGGACCCTTGAAAAGGGAGTTCCAAGCCACATGAGTGGAAGAGATTGGAATTGGATGCCTAGCTCTTGAACGTGATCTTCATCTCCGTCTATTGCGTGGAATAGCAAAAGCATTAGCAGTGGGCACGTCACAAGCATCACCAGCAGCCTGTGGGGGACAAGATGGGACCCGAACAATAGCTGAATATGCTATAGATGGGCCAAGAGCCAACAAACCACGTGCAGGCTGGGATGTAGAAGGGATGCCATAGGAAGAAGACCGTTCACGGATGGAAGGGACGCGAGCTGCAACTTCTCTTGGCTGGCCACAAGCAGCATGTGGCACCGCTAGCTGTGGGGGACAAGAGGGGCCACTAGCAGCATCTGCAGATGGTGGAGAAGGGCTAGCAGCCAGGGATCTAACCGCAGGCTGGGAGGATGGGGGGACTACAGCTGAAATAGATGGATCACGGGCTGATGTGTCCTCCTTCTAGCCAGTAACCGGAGCACCACCAGGAGGAGGGACCAGCCGTGGAGGAAAGGGAGAAGATGCCCCCCCCAGGGCCAGCCATGGTCTGCCCCGTCCAATTCCAAATGTTGAATGCACGGGTTAAACTTCAAGAAATTCAAGATGACAGACCCACATGTTGTAGAACCGGAATGGGAGCTTGAGAGAACGAGAGAGAGAGAGAGGTCGCACGAGAGGGAAGAAAGAAAGAGAGACAAGGGGCGACGGGGGCACGCAGAGGCGGCCGGCGTGGTCCAACGGCAATGGCCGAAGGGGAGTGACGATGGCCACAGGATTGACGAGCGGTGGCCGAAGGTGGCGTCTGCGGCGGGAGGTGGTGCAGTGGCGACGCGGGCGATGGGTGGCTCGCCGGTGGGGACTGCTGGTGCGGAGGGGAGCGGATGCGGGTGGTTGCCGATGATCGGAGGTGGAGGTGCAGGGTGGGCGATGGTGGTTGTCCAATGGTGTGAGGTGCAGAGAAGGCAGCGATGGCGAACGGGAGAAAGAGGGAGAGAGAGAGAGAGCGCGCGGGTGAGAGGAAGAGGACGTGGGAGACAGGGGGGTGTGACTCGGGCGTGAGGAGAGGGAGGGTGGCAGCGACTGCGATGAAAAGGTGGAGGCTGTTGCGGCTGGGGTGGAAAGATTTCTGAAACTTTCCTCTCCTTTTCAATTTTTTTTTGAATTGCTTGGTGAGCAGGGCATGGTCGGCTGAGCTTCCTTCTGGAAAGCCATCTTCTTCATCTTCAGATTCATCAATGCTCTCAGATACCTTGAGAGCCACGGTCTTCTTGAGCTTGGTGTCTTCTTCACTTCATTTCAGGTTTAGTTATCATATGTCCTGAGCAAGCCAATCAGTCCATCAACTGTCATTACAGACTGGTCCTTGGAGTCTTCTATAATAGTGGCCTTAGTATGCCATAAAGAGGTGAGAGATCTAAGGATTTTCCTGACACGGTCACTCTCAGTGTATTCTTTTCCCAGAAGTTTTAAGTTATTTGTTAGTTGGGCGAATCTTGCATACATTTTAGAAATTGATTCATTTGGTTTCATTCTGAACATTTTATAACCAGAAGTTAACATAGCTTTGGTGGCCCTTACCTCTGATGTCCCCTCATAGATTAAGTCAAGTCTATCCCACATTTCTTTTATAAATTTGCAAGTGGATACCCTTGAGTATTCTGTGGGGTGGATGGTCACTGCATGATGTTAAAGGCGCTCCAATTTGTTGTGGATTTCTTAACCTGGTCTAGTGTCCAGGTGTCATCTACTTCTGGCAAAACAAAAGGACCTTTACTCACAACATGCCAAATCAAGTGATCTTGGACACGTAGAAAAACTTCCATTCGGTTCTTTCAATATAGATAATTTGTACCATCGAAGAAAGGTGGTTTGTTGATGACCTGGCCCTCAGCTATGTAGCTGTGATGGACATTCCTATCAGATCTCCCAGGGTCATTGGACAACATTTCTAGGGAACCCGCTCTGATATCAATTGTTGGATGGTACGAGAGGATCTAGAGGGGGGTGAATAGATCCGACACCCACTTTTTCAATCTCTTAAGAAGAACTATGCAAGAACATCAACACAAAGATTTGGAGCACACAAATCAAGTAGTTGCAAGGAATATCAACAGAGAAAAGCTATGAACGCACTTGGACAAATACAACATGCGTGAAGGGAGGTAGAAGATATGGAGATTGCATGCCACAACTCAGAACCTTTTAAGGTGGTTCGGCTGCTATCCAGCAAACCTACGTCCACCCCTCACCAACCTTGTGAGGCTTCCACTCTTTGGCAAAATGAGATCCATACATGCACGCTGGTTTCCCAGCAGGACACGGGGACACGCCCCAACCACACACACACGGGAACAAGTCCCACGGGGAAGATCCCCCCCCTCCCACACACACACACAAGAGAAGGAAACAAACCGCTGCAAGTGTAGTAAAACATGGGGACAGATCCCCAGTCATACATTCTTTAGAAGTTTTGAAAATGCTGAAAGCAAAAACACAAAACACAAGCACACGCATTTAATGGAATGGAAACAAGTCATTCGGGCTAAGGCTTTTTGGCTGGATGGCTGGCTGGCTGGCACTCTTCTTCTCCGTCTTCTTCTCTCAAGACTGCACTTGTTTTCTTTTCTCTCTTTTCTCTATTGGACTCTTACGTTCAGGACTTCTCCAGATTTTTCATAGGCTCCAACTTTTCTTCATGCAAGCACGATTTGTCCTATTTATAGGCGCAGGCATGGGAAATTTCCCTCAAAAGATTTGAAAACTGGATGGAATAAACTAAGAGGGGTTTGACCAAGGAAGTCTACAACATCTTAATTTTTGTGGGCTGGTTTGCAGAGACGGTGGTCCTTTTAGATATTATCTTGCTGGCCGACTCCAGGGAAGGACGTCCTTCTGTCCTGGTTGATGTGCTGACAGAAACTTTGCCCAAAAGGTGGCTCTTGAAACTTTTGAGGACAGGGACGTTTTGGTAGTCCTAGGAATCTTCTCCATACCTCAAAAATCATGTTTATGGAGATTTGCGTCGGCTATTTTCTCTCTCTGGATCACTACTACGATTTGACAGTATTTTCTTGAAAAGGCTTGAGCTGCGTCGACGCAGTGAAGGTGTTGCGTCAGCGCAGCCTTCTGCTACGGGCCACTTGTTACTGCAACGAGCTATTTGTTAGCCCTATTAGCTATTTTTCATCCCCATGTCTCATTTGTTACCCTTGCATAGCTATTTGTCACCCTTATTCTTCAGGACACGTCGCCTTTGCTGCCTTGTAGGCACATGACTGATGTCGACTCCGTCTGCATTTGGAGTCAACTCCAAACCTTCAATCTTCATGCTATCAGTCCTGCCTTCTATTTTTCAGCCTTATGACCCATTTGTCAGTCTTGAGGCTCATTTGTCAGCCTTATACACCCATTTGTCACCCTTAATCTTCAAAGCCGTCGCCTTGGTCTTGCGAGCTTCCACTTGACAGCGTTGACGCAGTGTGGGCTTTGCGTCAACGCAGCTATGCTAAAAACTGGTGACTTTAGCTCCACTAGCTATTTTTCAGCCTTGTAAGTCATTTTACACCCTTGGGTTGCTATTTGTCACCCTTAAGCATTATTTTTCAGCCTTGTAAGTCGTCGACTTTGTTGTTCATTTATCTCTGCTCCGCTTGATTGTGTCGATGCAATAAGGACTTGGGGTCGACACAATGTGGGCTCGTTTGGGCTTTTTCTTCTTTTACAAGCCAAGGCATTGATGTAGCTTCACTCTGGGGTCGACACTGCCAGCTGAGCTGCTTCCAACCAGAGCATGGAAGCGGAGGGGTCGACTCCTGGGGTCGACTCTTCTTGACGAAGGGCATGTTGTGCGTCGACGCAACAGACAATGGAGTCGAGGCAGCCTTTGACTTGTTTGTGCCTTTTCCAACTTCTTCATACCTAGCCAATCAAGGATGTTTCATGAGTTTATAAATTGATTGGCTAATGACTTATAGTGAGACATCATCAAAAGAACATTTTCCCAACACTCTTCACTGCGTTGACTCCAGATTGATACTGCGTCGACTTCGTCTTTACAAAAACTTCTATTTTAGCCATTTTTCACACTTGTCTTAGCATTTGATTGATGCCTTGCATTGACTCCGTAGCTGGCTTTGCATTGAGCTGGAGTTGACTTAGTTTCACAAGGCATTGACTCCTCTTCATGCTTGAGGAGTTTGGGCTACTTCTTCTGATGAACTTGAGCTGCTCAATGAGGCTGGAGAGATATGCATGAATACTGCTGGAGAGATATGCTAGAGTTTTGCTGCACTACTGATGGGTGATTTCTGCTAAAATGCATTGACTCCAAAGTGGCCGTGGCTCTTGCTTCTGCTGGGAAAATGCATAACTGCTGACTCTTATGGGCTTTAGCTTTACTTGACATTTGTTAGCCTCGGTAGCCATTTTTCACTGTCTCTACCTATTTGTCACCCATGAGTATCTATTTCTCACACTTAATCTGTAGCTACTGCGGAGCATAAAGTGACTTGCAGAACTTGATATATCAAAGGCATAAAGGCATGAAGATTGTGTATGAAGACTATGAAAGCTGTGAATGACTCATAAAAATTGACTTTCATTGATCATTATCAAAGTCACATTATGACTTATATTTCATCATCAAAACATGATAACTCATATTTGTCATCATTAAAACCACAAGAACACAACAGTAGCAACTAAGCCCATGGAGATCAGTGGCTCGACCTCCCAAGAAACTATAGTTTTGCTGCTATTAAGGTTGTCGTGTCTGCTACGGCTAGAATTGCATTCTGTCTATGAACTGTATAACGTGTGAGATAGCTAGCTGTTGTGTGCATCATGTTAGTCATGGTGCCTATTCAACCAATAGAAAACTGGCTCCTTGCAAAAGAAGAATGTCGAGAAATGCTACTATTATTTCCCCCAGAGGCTGGGTCTTTACTACCGACAAATCTATGCTAATTGGGGATGCAAGAATTCACTTGAATGCTAAGAAGGGTGAAGTTAATTCAGACCGCGTCATATCAGTGGTTGCGGTGAATAACTCTTTCTAAGTGCTGACTGGAGACAAGAGAGAATATGCTATGGCATGCCGCCGACTAAAAAACAATTTGGTTCCAAAGCTAATCAAATTCAAGCAAGTTTGGGTGCCTAGGATGCCCAAGAGTAGACGCAAAATATGCCCTGCGAACAATGATGAGGAGGGTGATAAATAAATATGCGATAAAGAGATAAGGAAAAGAAAGGACCGTGATCGCCACCAAGGGTTAATAACACGAAATAACAATAAGGAAATCCTACTAAAAACCATATTACCTACCTTGGAAAAGAGGAACCAACCAGAAAAGAGTCTGGCCTAAACGCAGTCTCTGCAGTGACCGCGACCTTATGAACACGGTCATTGGGTCAACCGCATTCAAACAAGGGTGCGTGAGACTAGAAATTCAACTCTTCCTCACTTTTCAGTTGGCCAAAGAGCAAGGGGCTCACATCCTTCAACTACCTAGACATGCAAAATGACGCAAACAGAAAGGAAATCCCAATTAGAACTTAATTTGCATAGCATCTACCCCTTAATTAAAATGAACATGAAAGAGGAAGGGGATGATACCTAGGGGTGGATTTTTAACTCCTTGTTGAGGGAACAAAAATAGGTGTGTGTGTGTGTAGTATGTAATGTAGAAACACAACATAAAAGAGATAAAAGTGGTGTGTGAACAATACAATGAAGAAGAACAATGGAGAGAAATGGAGAAACCCTAGAAGAGGGATGAGAGAGCATGGCACTTCCCTAGTAGATTGGGGTCGAAGAGAAGATTATTCAGTGCGGCATGGCTTCACCCCAGATCCAAAGTTTCCCTCTCCTCAGAGCCCTAGGTCATGGGAGCAATTTATAGGGGTCTAGAAACCCTAGGTCGGTTTTCAAGGATAATCACATAAATTAGGAGTCTAATAGAGATAATTTGATGAGAAAATCATTGGATAAAATCCCTGAGAAAGAAAGGAAGTGATATGGAGCGAAAACCTCTGGATAGAAACCCTAAACAAGGACTCTAAGGTGCTATCGGTCAGAAGAGACGTGTTCTGGCTGGGCAGGGAGATTCTCTAAGAATGCGGTCAGTCGGGCAACCGCAACCTGAAGAACGCGGTTCCCCAACTGACTGTGATCAAGCAGGGTTAGCTAAAACATGGATACTCATGAAGATTGATCTTCCAGGACTTAACAGGCCAGAAAAATGAATAAAATAGGCTTATAATGGATCAAATAAAACTTAGAAGCGATGGCCAATCTGGGACATCATAAATGTGAATAAGAAAGACTCAACTTGAAGGCTAAAAATAGGTGTCAACAGATGCCCCTTCTTGATGTCTGCTTTGCAAGGGAATGAGCGGAGATGAACCGAAGGCGACATGAAGTGAGATGAAATGGAGATGAAGCCGAGATGAAATAGAGTGAGCTGAAAAGCGGGCATCAAGGTAAAAGACACCCGTCACAACCAATAAGTGATGAGAATTATTCAAAAAATGTCGAACTAACCACAAGGAACAACTAGCATGGATGACACATGTTTGGAAGAAAACTAACTAAAGAAATTAGACAAGATCAACCTCAATAGTGGACTTCTTGCAAGTGTGCGATTCACAGCTAATGAGCGGATCAAAAGGAGAAAGCTGAAAAGTAAGGTGAATGGAAAATCTAAACAAGTTCATACTAACCAAATAGACCGAGCAACTAGTTCAGAGAACACGTTCAAATTCAAAGTGGAACATGGATCTCTTATTCAAGGAATTGGAGTGGAATTAGCCATTGCCAAGGAGAAATCTTTGAAGGATTATGAGTTGTGAATGTTCAAAAGATGACATGATGCATGCTGGACTAAAAAGGAAAATCATAAAATCAAATGCAAAGAAAGATGAAAATAGAAAATACTCAAGGATAATATTGCTAGATCGAACAAATCGGGATCCAGAGTCTTCCTGCTACTACGACGTGTGAGATAGAGTCTATCGTCCCCTGACTTAACGAACCTAACGACCTATCTAACGATTTATCGTATGCCCCTAGATCATTGTCATTTTTGTTAAAGGGGAACATCAGATCCCAGAGCATGTGGAGAACCAGTCGGTCCTTGAAATAATATAATAAGAGTAGAATAACATATAGCAATGCATGGGGAGAAGGGAATAGAAAACATACCTGACTTACCTGCGGAGGGGCTGCATTTTTTATTTTTATTTTTCTTTCGTTTCTCCCCTTCTTTTTCTTTTCTTAAATATAACGTGAAACATATGATTCAAGTGACATAAATTGATGGTGTAAACAATATGGAGAAACTACGAAAATCAAACGGAAGACCGAAGCATGAGATGGGACAACACAATAGAGGGATAAGAACACGATTCTCACAGGGACCGCGACCAGGTGAACGTGGTCCTTGTGGAGATCGCAACCTCCTCCGTTGTGTATAAGACCAAAATGGCCCATTTCAAATGTATTCTAACCTATTTGAAAAACCTAACCTTTCCTCTTCTCCAAAGCAAGGAAAGCCCAAGCATCCCCATTGCTTCATCCCCATGGCCCCGAAGAGGGTGAAGCAGCTAGTAAGGAGGGTGGTACGTTGTCGACGAGGTGAAGAGAAGGCGGCGGCACCCATGGCACACGAAGGAGAAGAGAGAGGAGAAGGAGTGGCTTTGGTGAGGGAGGACGAGGCGATGGCAGCCGTATTGGAGGTAGAAGGCGACGAAGAAGAGGCCGAGGCGTCGACTCTGGTGGAGAAAGGAGAGGAAGCGATGGAGGCTAGAGAGGAGGTGACAGCGGAGGGAGAGGAGGTCGACGCTGGTGAAGAGCACCATGCACCTGAGGTAAGCCCTAGAAACTCAAAAAATTGAATTTATATTGATTATATTGATGAGAAGGAAGGAGAGGAGGAATTCCCGTGCCCTAGGGCACCGAATATAGGGCATGCTGCCCCTCAGACAACCCTCCAAAGCAGGGGGAACCAGACGGTGGGCGCTCTGAGAATGCGGTCGCCACAGGCACCACGTTCATCAGCACGCGGTGACTGTGTGGACACTGCATCCAGAGCATAGAGACATTTTTTTTCTTTTTTTATTTTTTCTTTTACTCTGATACACTTCTTATTAATTTCATCGGCTGCCCGGAGAAGAGGGGGAGAGAAAGAGAGAACATAAGAAGAGAGAGGGAGAGAATGAGAGAAATGGGGAGAGAGGGGGGTGAAGGGTTATATTTATAGGAAAATAAATCAGGATTTTAAAAAGCTAAAAAATATAAAATTAGGGAAAAATTATTCCCATGATCCTCGTAAAACACACAACGCGTCTACAATGTCCTGGAGCCCGAAAACATGTCGGTTCACCCTACGCAGGGGTCCGAAGGCTCGACAGTCAAAAATCTAATTTAATTACAAAACATGACACGGGACCCACGAAAGCGCTCCGAAACTCACGGATTCTGATCCAAAAAATCATGGGTATTATAGTCCTCCCCTCCTTATAGAAATTTTATCCCCGAAATTTGAGGCAACCACCATGCCACAGGGAAAGAACAACTTATCCAGCTGGCAATGATCCCAGAGCTCCAGCCAAAACCTCGATTCTCACAGAACCACCTCTCCTGAGGGACACAGCCAGACTATGATCGCAGGCAAAACGTCTCACTCCATAACCCAACACACATTGATTCTCCGAGTGAGCATAACACGCAAAAGGATATAAGTCTGGCATCACCTCAGCCACAATGGAGATCTAACCATGGCATCGCTGCCACCATCTCGCTTACTGCGGAGATGCAATCCTCGTCACGAGAAACAGCCACCGATAAAATCCCATGCTTGGTGGACCAATCAAACATCAGTCTCTCTACATGCTGACTGGACTCATGCCCTGCACAAGGGACAACCATCACTCAGCCTCAACCAGCTCACACAGTCATCTCAACTGACTGCCATAATCCGTCAGCTCTGCGCCATGAACCATCTCATACCTGGCAATCCGAACGCCAAGAACAGCACTAGACCAGCTCTAGTCTGAACACAAACCTTGAACAGATCCTAAATCCAATACAAGAAAAGGCATATCTCATAATCGGCCACTCAAGGCCTTGCTTGCACACGGCTCTCGCCATTCCTGACTCACTACAACTGGCATCTTCTGTCTGTGAAAATCCATTCGCCGGTCACCAATTACTCGCCAACAAGAAACCTTTACTTTCTCAACTCCTACTTATGTGCTCGTACACCAAACCCTATAAGCACATTCCAAATCTTGACAGGCCTTCCATTGACTATCACGCTGACCATTGCCACAACTCGAGCCGATCCTCACTCGGACATCGCATTCGATCTTGATCCTCACGCCAACTCTATCCTCTCAGGGGAGCATGGCGAAACCAAATGACAAGATTCCACAATCCTCGATCCACAATAGCACTAGACTCAGGCTTATAGGGGAAATCCTCCCATGCTGGTCACAGACCACAGCCTTCCATTCGACAACATCCCTCCAGGGACTCCATACACAAGCATCGTCCATGATACAGTCTCATGCTAGCTTCATCACAATTATTCCAAATGGACGCCTGCCAATCCTCGGCTCCGCTCTCGCTACAGAGCCACCGGGCACCATCTCTTACAATCCACGGCATGCATGACTAGGGCCACGATTTCATCCCGATGACACAACTTCCAACACAAGTCGAGCTCATAGCTTACCGACTCCGATCATCACGTCCTCGTCCTCTGCCAGGAGATTTCCTCGTAACCTCCAACCGGGTCTAGCGCCATCACTTGACACTGCTTCCAAAAAATGGTTAGGATACTCATGCGGCACACTTGCCATCATATTTCCCAAACTCTCTATCCTGCCAATGCCACAAACCACAATGCCTCAAGCAATGGCACGGCAATCGACATGGCTCACATAGCCAGAGATAATCTCACACCGAGGAACCAATCCTCGATGCTCTACTAATTCTCCGGGATCCTTCCGAATTCTGCCAACAACACGATCCTGAACCTGTGGGTAATGGGCCAACAACGCTTCCGCTGTGCACTTTGATCCACGCGTACAACCATCACAATGACTCGAGATCTGTCATCCCAACAATCCTCAACTCGGCTGGCTAACTCCGAAAAATAGGGTGAGGAAAGCTCAATTACCACGAACCCATAGCATAGATTCGCTCTCTTGATCTGGCAATCCTCTGCAACTCCGCAGGCTCCGATCCCCAACACATCGAGAATCACAACACCAGCCACAAGTCTTCGCAAGCACCGCCCAACTGGCACTCATCCTTCCAGAATGATTCCAACGCACCCTTACGCATCAAGGGAAAGGGCAACGCTTTTCACAGGAAACCATACTACCAAAACATAAAACACGTCTCGCACAGACTTCATGGCACACAAAAGGAGGCCAACCAATCTGAACGCACGATGTAAGACGATGGAACTTAGTGAAAACGCGATCCTCACCGACCAAGGAGAAACTAGCATACCTCCTACAAATCGAGAGATCTTCACGCTTGACCTGACCTTGAACCTCGTGCATGCTGGGAATCGCATCTTCCAGCACCAGGAAAACCATCACTTCATCAGGTCAGCTCCTCCAACAACACTCGCCAAGTGTCCCGTCGGACCACACTCACAGCAACTCCCGGCGCACCATCATTACAATTCTCTGAACTGCTACTCACCACGCCTTGAGCACTGGCTCTGCTAATCGCTAGACACACTCTACCACAACAGTTGAGCTAGCCACTGCCACATACTCCCCACCTATGCCTGCATCTAATCTCGAAGCAATTAACACGCCAAAACGCTTACCGAGGAGCGAAGAAACCACAAAAGATGCTAGGCTCAAAGGCCGCTACACTTCTGGCCACCGGACATCATTCCCTCGAATATGTCCTTGCTAACACCAATGCATTCTCCAGAGCTACTGCCGTGCGGACCACCACGCCAAGAGCCACATCACAAACCATGATCGGCACCTGTCAATGCTCATCCTTAAATCCTGAATATGCTGCGGAACCTTCACATCTCATCTGCCGCCTAGCATGGCGCATCCAAGAGCGGTGCATAATGGCCCCAAATTCCATAATCTGGACCACAAACCAAGCCACCACCACATAATCTCGAACCAAACCCAGAGCTAACACAGCCCATTCACACGCAAGAGCGCATGACTTAGAGCTCACTGGGTCATCTCTACCCAATCCTACCTCGAAATCTACAAAATAATTAGAACTGGAACGTCATCTCTGACGCCACAGAGCATGACGGGAAAATCAGTCCCGACTATCAACATCTTACTAGGAAGATCCTCTACTCACCTGAGCACATCCCTTGATCAGAGCACCCGCTCTGCCACCTCAAATCACAACCTCAAATGTCACGCCCCGAGCACGGAAGATACCTGGATCCGTGACGCGTCTATATCGATTGTGTCGTTCATGTAGAATCAGAGCGCACATATTTCTTGATAATTCATTTCTAATTCAGAATTTGAACATAGATATAGTCTAAGATGACAATTCATTTCCACTTAACCAAATGACAATAACCAGAGTTATTCATAGGCTACAAGATGATAACTGACTTAATTAGATTATACAAGCCCTTAACATAACTGGAAAAATACAAGTAGGTGCTGTAAATACAAAAGACACTACTATTGCCGATACATTAACTCTAGCACTCATCACTCAGTATCGATCCCGTCCGGGTAATAGTCGCTATCCATTTTACCTGAAAATTATCGGAAGCAACTAGACGAGCGAATCGCTCAGTAGGAATTACATCTCAAATTCAAGCGGTCTTTACGTGAATTACACTTTGCATGTATTATTAGTATGGCTATGCATGACGTACGTATAAAAGAATCAGTATACAGGTAAGTCTAGACATGATGAATAATAAGTGATCAAGATTTAAGAACTGTATAAGCGAGTATATCAAGATTTCAAGTATTTGACAAGTAGTATTTCAAGAACTTATAAATGTAAATGCCACGTCGGGGCAAGTAAGGATTCAAGTATGATTACGAAAGTACGAGAATTGTACAAGTATATCTCAGGCACGAGCAAGTAAAAGTGCAATACAAGTAAGTAAAGTCAAGTACGTATTAATAGAATTGGCTATTTCAATCAAGCAAGTAACTCACCCTTTCTCGGGCCACAAGTCAAGTAATTGCCCATTTCGGGCCACGCAAGTCGAGTCAAGTGAGTAAAGAGAGAGTAGGGTGGAGTGTCTCAGTCAAGCAAGTACTCCGGTGCAATGCTAAACACCGTGGTCAATAAACTCCCATGGGCACAAGTACCTTCGGGTGCTCCTCCCAGGACCAGACTGGGCTCTATATGCACAGCATTTCATGTATTACTTTTGACATCCACTCTCATTTTATAGCCAATATAGAGTTTCAAGGGTTGCCTTAGTAGGATATATACGGTAGATTTTTATGGAATGGAATTCAAGGACTCATAATATGCAAGAAAATGACTTAGGGTTGCGTCGGTACAAACCACGATAGAAATGATGAAAAAGTATTAATATATATACTTTTTCCTAAACAAAAACTCTAGATAACTCTATAGTAAAGTTAAACAAAAGTTAGAACATCCCATAAGGGCCATTATACAAATATGCCAATATACTATTTAAGAATACTATTCAATTACTATTTAGATTACTATTCATTACTATTCACTACTATTCAATTACTATTCAATTACTATTGAAAAATACTATTCACCCCAAATAATGCCCTTCACTAAGTGGTCATTTTTGTGAATCACGACTGTTTAAACAGTCGTGACTTCTAAGTTTGTGTATATATCAATCATTTAGTATATTAATCATTCATGTTAAAAATTTAATAGATGTGAATCATGATACCTAATCTAATGCATGAGCATACCGTTAGATTCATTATATTTTTCTCTACCTATCTACGTGTCTATATCAAAAAAAATCTTTTATTTGGAAAAGTGATACTATTCATTGAAATAGTGACTTTTTATACACTATTCATACCATAAAATTTCCCAAAAATAGAAAGTAAGGATACGAGGAAATTCTCGAGAGTCAGAATCATGCTCAAGCAAAATTCTTGGGTTTTACTATTCAATAAATTTGGGTGATTTACGCCGGGAATGTACATTCCGTTACTCAAAACACTATTCAAACACTATTCATTTTTAATACTTTCAATAAATCAAGAATTAAGTACATGGTTAAATAAAAAAAATATGAGGGTTCCAGAACCATGTTCATGCAGGAGTTTCGTGATTGGGTAAAAAAATTATAATTGTCTGAATATGGTGGCTCGGGTTTACTATTTAAACACTATTCATTTTTAATTCTTTCAGTAAATCAGGAATCGAGGACATGGTCATGTAGAGAAAAATCTCAGGATCACAGAACTACATTCATGCAAAATTTTCATGGTTTAGTTTAATAGTTATAGATTTTAGAATGTTTTGATTTACTAATTACTAGAAATTCCATAGAATGGAATTGACGTCATTGCACAAGTCTTCATTTAATTGAAGACTTGATGGCTGCCGTCATTTGAAGAATTGACGCCTGGGGGTTGCCCAACCTTTCAAAATTTTGATTTTTCAAAAGATATATATATACATAATGAAATTGGCGCCCACTTGCACAGTCTTTAATTAATTGAAGACTTAAGGGCTATCGCTATTTAAGTAAATGACGCCCTGGCTTGAGGCATCATTTACAGTGGGTGAATTTCACCCAGCAAGTACGTTTTGTGACTCAAGTGACTATTCATTTTGAAAAAGTTTCTCAAAATTCGAAAGTGAGGACATGAATATGTGGTATAAATCCTCGGGAGTCTAGAAACATCTTCAGGTATAATTACTGAGTTCTGGTTTTATAGATATGAATTTTCCAATGTTATATCTTTAAATTTCTCAAAAATGAAATTGACGCCCTTGTGGAAGGCTTTATTTAATTGAAGACTTCAGGGGTGTCGTCAATTAAGTACAGGTTCAACCCTTCCCTGAGTTGTACTTTGCACTAGAACCGTAAGGTCTGTGATACAAGTCACTATTCATTTCTCCAAAGTTTCTCCGAATCAGAATCTGAAGACATGGTAAGATGGAGAAAAATCTCAGTGTCACAGAAATATGTTTAGTCAAAATTTCCATGGTCCGGTTTATTAGTTATATATTTTTGAATGTTCTGATTTACTGATTTCTGGAAATTCCAGGAAATTGAATTGACGACATGGGTCATGTCTTCAATTAATTGACGCCCTTGCGGGTAGTCTTCAATTCAGTAATTGGCGCCCTGGTCAAGGGCACCTCTTACAGAAGGTGGTGCACTATTCATCACTATTCATCAGTGTAAAAAGAGTTCTGAATCATGAAGTAATTGTACGAATATGTTGAGAAAAATATCAGGGTTCCAGAAACATATTCATGTAAAAATGTTCTGCTTTAGTTTGATAGTTATTGATTTTTGAATGTGTTGAATTTATCAGCTCCCAGAAATTTCAGAAATTGAAATGACGACACTGGGGGTGTCTTCATTTAAATGACGACTGCTTGCGCAGTCTTCAATTCTGAAATTGGCGCCCTTGTCAGGGGCACCATTTTCAACAGGGCTGGGGCCCTCCGGGTTTTTTAAACATGAAACGGATTATGTTAATAGAGGCTATATATTAAGGTTTTTAAAACATGATTATTAATATTGTAAAACTAGTGTGATAGAATATGCTTAAAAACTCATGAAAACTCATGAAATCATGCTTAACAGACTATGTTCATTTCATAAAGATCATGGTAACAGTATGTATAACATGGTATATACACGGTTATAGCATGGTTGACGAGTTAAACGAACTCTAAGCATGCATCATTTAACCTATTTAGCTACTAGTTAGGCATTGATTTGCGAACAACTACCTTTTGACGTGTGATACGAGGTTCAGAAGCTGCAGCAGGATTGCAACAGGATGTAGTCTCTGGAAGAAGACGCTGCTGCAGCACTGCAGTAGCCTCTGACAGTGCTACGGATGGGATTAGTTATAGGAAAAATCATAAGGCATTGGTTAATGCCTTGTGGTCCTGCTGAGTGGGCATTCTTTTTGCCAGCTAAAATGGGTTGCTCGTGTCTCAATCTTCTAGAATCATGTGTTTAAATGACGCCCTTGTAAAGGGTCGTTAATTACGTAAATGACGCCTTGCATGAGGGTGTCATTTGTTTGGGATGGAAAGGACGCCTTGCAAGGGGCCGTTATTTGTTAGACAACTCTGCCCCCACTCACGTGTTAGCACTCAAGATGTGCATATATATATATTATTATTATTCTAATGGAATGGGGTCCTATTCAAATTGGCGCCTTCATACATGTCTTCAATTCTGTAAATGACGCCTGCATGCATGGTCTTCAATTTAGAAATTGACGCCCTAGTGAGGGGCGTCAATTCATTTGGTGATGGGAAGGAATCCCACTACGTACTACCATGGCCCATGTGTCAAAGTTTGTCTTGTACATTTATAGAATAACCCTCCCATGGTTTTGTTTCTTTGTACAAGACCTCCTAAGTAAGATTCCTTACCCATGTGCATAAAGTTGGATTGCACATTTGTATTCTAGTTCTCCTATAGTTTAGTTCTTTAACCAAAACCTAGAATTCTATTAAGAATAGTAGATTACGTATACATAAAGTGATGATTTGTAATTTTATATTCTAGCCTCCTTAATGTTTGGCTTTTTACACAAAGCCCTCAGGTTTCTTTATGTTATAAGGTAGGGTTGGCTTGTATATTTTAATTATAGTCCTTATGAGATTGGGTTCTTTATGTAAGACCTTCATGTATGATTTCTTTTATGAAGAAGTTTTGAATCTACGCAAAGATATTTACCAGGGGTGCTACACCCTCCCCCACTTAAAAGAATTTGGTCCCCAAATTCAACTGCATTATACGGGAATAGGAAAGGTGCAGAGTACTTACAATTAGAATAACTCTGGAAATCTTCTTTTCATAGATTCTTTAGTTTCCCATGTAGCTTCTTGTTCTAAACATCGATTCCATTGGATTTTCACCATAGGGATCGTCTTGTTCCTTAGAACTCGAACTTCTCGGTTGAGGATCTTCATTGGCTTCTGCTCATAGGTAAGGTCCTTCTGTACCACTAAGTCATTGTGGTCAATGACATGGAAGGGATCGTGCACGTATTTCTTCAGCATAGAAACATGAAATACGTTGTGCACTTCTGACAGTTGCGGAGGTAGGGCGATGCGATAAGCCACTTCGCCTATTCTTTCCAGCACTTCGAATGGACCGATAAACCTTGGTGTTAGTTTGCCTTTAACACCGAATCTTCTAATGCCTCGGCCGGGAGATACCTTGAGGAAAACATGATCTCCAACTTGAAATTCCAGGTCTCGCCTTCTATTATCGGCATAAGATTTCTGCCCGGACTGTGCTATCATTAACCTTTCTCTAATGAGGTGTATTTTCTCGGTAGAATCTCGTACCATATCGGGGCCTAGAATTTATTTTTCACCAACTTCATCCCAGCATATAGGAGATCGGCAACTCCTGCCATATAATACCTCAAAAGGTACCATTTGTATACTAGCTTGGTAGCTGTTGTTATATGCAAATTCGGCTAGTGGTAAGTGGTCATGCCAGCTTCTGTCGAAATCTATAATGCATGCTCTCAACATATCTTCCACAACTTGATTAGTCCTCTTGGTCTGTCCATCTGTCTGGGGATGGAAAGCAGTGCTGTAGTTGAGTTTCTTCTCTAGAGAGTGCTGTAGACTCTTCCAAAAATGAGAGGTGAAGTGCGGGTCTCGGTCAGATACGATCGAGACAGGAACTCTATGCAATCTAACCATCTCCTTGATATACAGGGCAGCAAGTACGTCGACTGACCATCGACTTTTGATGGGTAAGAAATGAGCCAATTTTGTTAGCCGGTCGATAATTACCCATATTCCATCATATCCACCCCTAGACTTGGGCAAACCCATGATAAAATACATGCCAATGTCTTCCCACTTCCACTTGGGAATATCTAGCAGATGAAGCTTTCCGGCGGGTTTTTGATGTTCTGTATTCACTTGTTGGCATGTGAGGCAACGAGATACAAAGTCTGCTACCTCCCTTTTCATGTTAGGCCACCAGAAAGTTCTTTTCAAGTCTTGGTACATCTTAGTGGCTCCAGGGTGGATCATGTACCTCGATCTATGAGCTTCTTCAAGAATCTTCTTTTTCAATTCGAGACAGTCGGGCACACATGTCCGTTCATGAAATAGTAATCGGCCATCAAGTGCCAGCTTGAAATAAAATCTCTTGTCCAGCTTGCTTTTTATCTCCACTAGTGCGGGATCTTCTTCTTGAAGCTTCGTGATTTCAAGTAGCAAATCTGGATGTAGACTCATATGAGATAGAATAATACCCTTGTTCTTCTCATCTGTGCTGATATCAAGCTAAGAGAATTTCTCCAGCAGCTTCCATTCTTGTATCATGCAGTTGGCCAGAATTGCTCTTGGCTTTCGACTAAGGGCATCAGCTACGGAATTACCTTTACCAGGATGGTATTGTATCATGAAGTCGAAATCTTTGAGATATTCGATCCAACGTCTTTGCCGCATGTTCAGCTCCTTTTGGAAGAATAAGTACTTGAGGCTTTTATGATCGGAGTATACAGTGAATTGTTATCCATAGAGATAGTGCCTACAGATCTTCAAAGCAAATACTACCGTAGCCAGTTCTAAGTCATGAACTGGGTAGTTCTCTTCATGTTTCTTCAATTATCAGGAAGAGTATGCAATGACTCTCCCATTCTGCATCAATACACATCCGAGGCCAATACCAGAAGCATCGGTATATACCTCGTATTTTTCTCTTTCCATTGGTAATGATAAGACTGGAGCAGTGGTCAAGAGATCCTTCAAAGTTTAGAAACTCTTTTCACAGTCTTTCTTCCACTCATAAGGCACTTCCTTTGCTGGTTAACCTGGTCAGAGGAACAACAATTTTGGAGAAGTCCTTGATAAAACACCGGTAGTAACTAGCTAGACCCAAGAAGCTCCAAATCTCCGTTGCATTTGTGGGTCATCCTCAATTCTTCACGGCTTCGACCTTTGATGGGTCAACAGCAATTCCGTTCTTCGAAATGATATGGCCTAAGAAGGATAGTTCCTCGAGCCAGAACTCGCATTTGCTGAATTTGGCATATAGCTTGTTTTCCCTCAATATCTGCAGTGCCTTCTTGAGATGTTCTTCATGATCCTCTTCGGTCTTCGAATAGATCAGGATATCATCAATAAAGACCACAATACATTGGTCTAAATAGGGCCTGAATATGCTGTTCATTAACTACATAAAAGCTGCGGGGGCATTTGTTAGTCCGAAAGGCATAACAGTAAATTCGTAATGCCCATACCTGCTTCGGAATGCAGTTTTATGGATGTCTTCTTCTTTGATCTTCAATTGGTGGTAACCCGAACGAAGATCAATCTTGGAGAAATATAAAGCTCTAGATAGTTGATCGAACAGCTCATCAATCCTCGACAGTGGATACTTGTTCTTGATTGTAAGGTGATTTAGCTGTCGATAATCTATGCATAATCTCATTGATCTGTCCTTCTTTTGGACGAATAGCATGGGTGCTCCCCATGGGGAAGTACTCGACCTGATGAAACCCTTTTTCAATAACTCCACTAGCTACTCTTTTAATTCCTTCAGCTCAGCAGGGGACATTCTGTACGGTGCCCTGGAAACAAGACCAGCACCGGGGACAAGGTCGATTGTAAACGATACTTCCCTTTCAGGGGGTAAGCCGTGTAATTCTTCTAGAAAGACATCGGGAAAATCCCGTATTACACGGATGTCTTCAAGTTTAATCTCCTCGACTTTCGTGACAGTCACGAAAGCTATGAAAGCCATACATCCCTTATTCATAAGTTTACTAGCTCGGAGTGCTGATATAAGAAGTGATTTACTCCGAGGGCTATTGTAAACTAGCTCTGGAAAATCCACGAAGGTTACCTTGCCATGCCGGCAATCTACCGTTGCTTGGTGTGTGGATAACTAGTCGACACCTAGTATGACATCATAACCCTTCATATCTAGGCATATCAGGTCAGCAGACAAATTGCTTCTCTTAAGCATCACTTCACAATTTGGATAGTGGTAAGTGATATCAGACTCGTTTCCAAGAGGTGTAGATATTACCAAATCTAACAGTTCATATTTCTTAGAAAATGAAGTAGCAAATTGCTTGGAAACGAATGAATGAGTTGCTCCTGTATCAAATAAAACTTGAGCAGCTTTAGAACAAATAATGAGAATACCTGTAATATCCCGATTTTTTGAGAAATTAATTAGAAATTTGAAATTAATTAGAAATTAATTAGAATAATTCCTTAATAAATAGAAGAAGTAATATTTTGACTATTTTATAAAAATCCAAAAAAAATATATGCTTGTAGAGGACAACACTTTTAACAAACTTGTCTTCTGTGGCCAACCCAAATAAAATCTGTATGTAGGCCGAATTAGTGGATTAAGCCTAAATTGAACACTTAGTTAACCATATCTTGAAACGCCAAATTCGAGCCCAATACTCCATCAAATGAGCCCAAACCGGTGGCAAATGAAAGGCCAGGATGTAGGGATCATTTCCCCTCTCTTAATCTCTCGAAACCCTAACCCTAGGAGATACAATCGGTGGAGTTTTGGCGCGTCAATAATTGCGGCGGCGTTCACATCAACCCGACTTGCGTGGATGAATACTCCGCGCATAGAACCCTCCAGAAGGCTTGTGACCTATTAAAATGAAGCTCTCTAACCCTAGAATCGTTTAGAACCAGTGGTGGCTGCAGAGGAGCTGGATCGAGGGAGATCTCCAGCGATTAGTGGCTGCGTGTACCGGCGTCTTGGGTTTTCCTTCTCCTTCCTTCTTTATCCGATTCAGGTAGGTGATAGCCAGCCAAACCCTACAAATAATATATGGTTGGAAGCATCATCGTGTCAGCTTTTCATTGATATAGAAAGCCCTAAATTTTATCAAGTGTGCTACGAGAATTTTTGGTTTTAGTAGAAGCATGTCAGAACTAGAGTTATAACTGTTCCCTTTCGATTAAGTATTAATTTCAGGCTATAAACATAAAATTGATTCATGCATCTCGTAGAGTTTTTCGTGCTCTTTCTTTTGGTAGTAAAAGCCCCAAATTCCATGCTTTATATCATGCGAATTCGATGTTTTAGTTCTTACCCTAGAAACCTAGCCGGAGTCAGGCAAGGCGAAGGGGCAGCGACCTGTCTGGACTTGTGCGGCCACACGATAGATCACACATCCCCGACAGGCGGCCTGTTGTGGACCGTATAAATGTTTCTGTCTCTGATCGTTTCCCTGGTACGTGCGGCCGGATACCAACCGCATGTCTGTCCTGCGGCCAATTCCAGACCGCACATCCCTTCTAGCGGCATACGACCGACCGTCCATCTCCAGCAGGCCTTCGGACCTGAAGGGGCATGTGCGGCCTGTCTTTGACCGTATATTGAGATGCAAGGTCCGGAACCGACCACACATCTATAACAGAACAGATTATTATCATTTCAGCATGTTATGTTAGTAGATTAGTGGTTAATGACATGTTAGCAACACACCTAATAAATTATAATTCATGACAATAAATGATTCTTACTGATTTATTTAATTAGAGCTTGATCTTGATTCATCTTTCCAATGAATGTCAATCTAAATTGTGAATCATTTATAATTGAAATGGCTATTAGGGTTATACCTATTAACCTTAGATCTGAACCGTTAATTTTGAACCATTTTTATTCCCTAGAATCGAGCTTGGACTCAATCGAATTGCTGTGATTTGTGTTAGTCCGAATTGGACTAGCAGGGACATGCGCGGCTGATAGTCGACCGCATATATCCCTGAACGGGCCAATGGTGACCGTTCATCTCTGGCCAATGCCAATTAGTCTTGGCTGATTATCCTTGATCTATCGTCGGCCAATTCCTGATTTGATCAGCCCAGTAGACCCTAGGCCGACCAGCAGACAGTGGGCTGGACTCTGGTTCAGTTCCACCCTGCCTATGACAGCCCTGGAGCCGATTTGGGTGAATTTCTAGATTATTGTTAGGCTCTATGTTGTGAGGCCAGTAATGGCCCGTACATCTGACAGGCGGCCCTGAATGGACCGTTCAACTGATGAGCGGCTCTATCAGGACCACATATCCCGTCTTCGATTTTGTAAACTTCTGGCCTTGAGCGGCCCAATACTTACCGGTCATATAGTAGAGTGGCCCTTTATCATCCGTTCAACCTTGACCTCCCGAGGGCTAAAACCAGCCCAGTTCCTGTTAGTGCAGCCCATAGTCGACCGCACAAGTCTTGAGCGGCCCAGTAGTGACCGCATATCTTCCAGAGACTAGTTTTCTCCGTATTTTATGGTTTTGAATCCAAGAACATGATGGTTATTGATAACTTGAACTCCTGGACAGAAATTCTGGATAGTATCTCTTCAGCTTAGCCTTGGGATGTTCCGAGGTAAGTTTATACTTGATTATAATTGGCCATTTTAATTTGATTAAAGTCTAGACGGAACTTGGGATCTTGGATCCAATAAATCAATGCCAACGCATCATAGGGGCCCGATCTGGTCCTGGGCAGAGCGTCCGAAAAGTACTTGTGCCCATGGGAGTTTGTAATTACATGGTGAGGCATTGCACCGAGTGCATGACTAGCGTGATGTCTATGACAATGATCTCTTATCTCTTACTTGAATCGTGTTCGACTTGGTTATATTCTTGCTTGTTGGCCAATTTCTTGCAATTTCCTGTTATATATATTGTTCATAAACTTGCAATTCTTGTAATTATATCATCCTGTCATATTGTTATTCCATTCCATTCTTTAGCACTTTCTTTTATTATGTTGTTTCATTCGATCGTTATTTCTTTTCTTTCTGTTTCAAATACATGTAATTAATTGGTTAATCACTTACACTTGCCTGTTGTTACCCACTGAGCGTTCGCTCATATAGTTATTTCCCCCCTTTCCAGGTAGCTCAAGTGAAGATTCACAGATGGATGGGAATGGGCAAGAGTGATGACTTGGAGTGTATCAGCTAGTAGATATGTTGAGATTGTTTAGTTGTTTTACATCTAGCTATGCCTTAGAGCTTGTGTTAGTTATTGTAACGGAGTCGAGTAGAGGTTATGCTTGATTATGTTTAAGTCGGTTTGATGGTTATTGTAATAGATTAGAGTTATTTCTGTTCATGGCATTATGTTAATTCTTAGCTTAGCATGTTATCTTTACTAGCATTTTCTACTGCCGGTCCCGATATTCCGCGTCGGGGCGTGACATTTTGGTGGTATCAGAGCCTAGGTTTTCTGATATTCCTAGGTTCTCTAAGTTCTAGAATCCTAAGTGATACCGTAGGGCCTATAACCTTGTTATAAGTTTAAGGACCCAACCTGGTGAGATTTGGGTAGAAGACTGGGGTTGAGTTAATAATCTGATTCCTCGATTATCCCTTCTTAATTGAACCTAAGTTAACCTATTCCACGTGTAGGCTTTTGCAATGGCAGGAGGATGTGTAGAATGGAGCAACTTGCAGCATACGGTTCAAGGACTTACTCAGGATTTTCAACAAGTGCCCCAAGGAGGAGCTGCAAACCATGGCACTGGCGACCTTTATCGGAACTTTCGTGGGATGAATCCCCCCCGATTTGGTGGCTCGACTGACCCTGATGAAGCCGAGCACTGGCTTGAAGAGATAGGGAGGGTTTTTGAAGTGATGCAATGCAGCGATCAAGAACGTGACCTCTTGTCGATCTTTCAACTTGAACGTGATGCGAGGACATGGTGGGACGCAGTGAAGGCTACCCTTGGTGATAGACAAGTCACATGGGAAGAGTTTGAGGAATTCTTCAATGGTAAATATTTCTCTGATAGAGTACAAGAGAAGAAGGCGGCTGAGTTTGCTGCTTTGAAGCAACGAAATCTTTCTGTAGCTGAATATGAAGCTCAGTTCTCTTAGCTATCTCATTATGCTACTCACTTAATATCTACCGAGAAGATGAAGGCTAAGCGCTTTCTTAATGGGCTGAAGCTGCAGTATATCAACCAATTGGCACTGACAAAAATTCAAACTTATTCCGAGATGGTGAGAAAGGCTCAAGTGTTGGAAGATACTTTAGAAATGACAGAGAGAATCCATGGGAAGAGTGTTAAGATTGAACAACACCATACTGGTTCTGGGAGTATCAAGTCTGGTCATGGCAGGAAGAGGTCCATTAGCGGGTCTGGTTCATGGAAGGGCAAGATGCCGAAGATTGAAGACAAGAAGCCTAGCCCTATTGTTCCATTCAAGGGTGTATGCAAGTATTGTGACCGTCCAGGTCACAAGATGGAGGAGTGCTGGCGCAAGCTGGGTGCCTGTTTACGTTGTGGCAGTAGGGACCACCGTATTCCCGAGTGTCCCTTTTTATCTGAGTGAGCTACCCCGGTGAAACCGCAAGGAATCAAGAAGCAGCAAGGCAAGCTCCAGGCTCTACAAGAAGACGAGGCAGGACCCGCCGAGGAGGGTGGACTCGTCGAAGGTACTCTTATTATACATGACAAATCAACTTTTGTTCTTTTTGATACTAGTGCCACTCATTCTTTTATTTCTCGAGATTTACGAAATCTTTAGCTGTGAAGCCAATTTTGATGAATTCTCCGTTAGAGATTTCGACCCCTATTGGTTCCATATCAGCAATTAAGTATTTCTATCCTTCCAGTAAGGTCATGATCAATGGACAAAACTTGCCAGCTGATTTAGTTTGTATAGACATGAAGGGTTATGATGTAATCCTAGGAGCAGATTGGTTGGCTAAGTATGAGGCCAATGTTCAGTGCAGATCTAGTTCTGTGTCTTTCACTGGACACCCTGGACTTTCTTTTATAGGAATTAGACACCATAAGTCTGTTCCACTTATTTCGGCTCTTCGAGCTGATAAGCTAATGAGAAGAGGATGTAAGGCTTTTCTAGCCTTTGTTTTTGTGACCCCCGAGTAGAAGATTGAGATTGAGGACTTTTCTGTCATCCGAGATTTTCTAGATGTCTTTCATGAGGAACTACCAGGACTTCCTCCTGAAAGGGAAGTTATCTTTTCTGACGCGGGACGAATCTCGGTCGGGCGCTAGGACCTATAGCCAGCAAAGTCGTGAGCAACTACGCTTAGACGATGAGACAACCACGCACGCGACTAGCGAACTCAACACAGGCAATGAAGGGATGGCTAGGTGAGCGACGGCTAGAGGGGCATCGGACACGGTCCGAGCAGCGAGAGGGATGGTAGAGACCACCCGGGAGAACTAGGAAGGAGCACCGGATGCAACCGGGCAGACCGGTACTGAGGGAACCGGTTCAAGTGTGCGCTCAACTCACCCGGCAACAAGTCACTCTATTATAGTGGAATTTGAAAGATCGGGCACTCGTCTCACTGGCGTGACAAAGGAATCAATACTAAACCAGCAGGAAAGGAGTGGCAACCGCACGTACCTAGCCGCCCGAAGGATCGGCTCCGGTCGGAGACGAGGGCGAGCTGGGAGCGTGCGCACCGGGCGGACACGCTGCGTCGATGTAGCTTCGGCCGTGACCTGCTAGTACAACCAAACACTCGCCTCCATGTAGGGAGGGGGAACTAGGGGATGGGGTATTCAATACATGCACTACCCTCACGCAGGAGGGGGGGGAAGCAAGGGGAGGGGAAAGACCGAAGTGCTGGTCAGCGAACGGGCTTGCAGGGATGACGCCGCTTGTCCTGAATGGTATGCTGAGCACGGGCGTCCGAACGGGGTGCCGTCAGCTCTCAGGCGAAGCCTAAGGGGTTCTGGAACATTCCTGAAGATCTGTAGTGGATCCGAGGTCGCTGGAGGGCGGGGCCGGCCGGAGAAGTGGACCTATGCGATCCTGTCCCGTAGGGCAGGGCTGCGCAGTCGTGGGACAACCGCCGGTACGCTCTCTGTGGAACTCAGAATGAAGCGGGATCAACTCGGGAGGATAGCAGACAGGGAGGTCTATGTACCCTCAAAATATGGAGACCATCAGATCACCGGGCCGGGCGTGGTCGCAGTTGTGGTAAGCCTCTGATTTCTGGGTGAGCAGCCGGATAGAGGTGCAAAGGCCATGGTCGAACTTTCTTCACAGATCTCAGATCGAGATGAAACCAACTGGGTTGGTTTTGTATCGTCAAGGGGCTCGACTTTGATGAAGACACCTCGGGCCGATGACAAACAGGTCGGGCGTAGCACGTTCTGCAAGGCGGGCGCGCAGTCTGGACAGACTGGGTTGAACCCGGGTTGTGCAGTCGTGGGAGAATGAGCACCACGACCAGTGCCGACGTCGAAATGGGACGAAATTACCTCTGCTGCGAAGAGAGCTCGTAGTAGAACGAACCCACTGAAGGGGGCTCAAGCAGATTCGCACAAGGGACGACGGTGTGGCCGCTGCAAAGTCGGTCCAGATTCTGCCTCAGGTCTGGGAGCAGCAGAACAGTGGAGAACTTCAATGCCGGTGTCGAGGAAGAAATCGTGGGATGCCGGGACCGCCGTGGATGAACCTGGAATGGAGAGGGGCGTATGTTGCAGAGGGGAGGGGTGGCTGATGGTGGCTGGGTTGTGGGAGACTTGGGGGGGGCGAACTAGGGTTTGGGGATTAGGGGGGGTGCGAACTAGGGAGGGGAGAGGGAGGGTGGCAGCGGCTAGAAGTTGGGGAATAGAAGGAATTTGAATTTTTTGTAAAAGTTTCCAAAAGAAAAGGAGGGATTTTAAGAGGGGGATGAGATTGGGAAAGAATTGGGTGGCTGAGATTTAATTAGATTAGGGATTTGGAAGGGGATAAAGGAGGTGTGGCTGGATTAGGAAAGTGGAGGAGGGAAAGTAGGAGTCTTAGTAGAAGATGAGGAAGGGGGATGGGTGGCAAGTGGGAAGGTGGAGGGAGGAAGGGGGCGCGTGGCCCAAGGAGGGAGGAGAGAGAGGGTGTTTCAAATTCCCCAAGGAGAGAGAGAGATTTGGACGCAAGGGGGAGAAAGAGAGCGAGAGAAAGAGACACAAGGTGGGATAATTCAATCCTTTGACAATTGTTTGAAAACTTTTCATTAGCTTCAAAATTAAGCCCTTGAACCCCTATTTATAGGGAGAGGCCAGGGTTACTAATGTTCACAATTGCCCTCAACAAATAGAAAAAGACACCACTATCCTAAGGGGTGAGCATAAGCTATCTATGACCTAGAACCGAGCTAGTCTCACAAGTGGCCCTTTGGGCCTTATTTGGCTGGCCCATTAAGGCTTACAAGACTCAAATGAAAAATAAAATGGACTCAACTAACACTAATTGCTACTAGTAATAGAGCAATAATCAAAACTGATAAATGGAGGCCCTAAAGTGTCTCGCCAGGTCCACCCGGGATCTTCTAGGACCTGATGTCCCCATCATTTTCTGTTGATCTAATTCCTGGTGCGACCCCTATCTCCAAAGCTCCTTATCGTATGTCTCCTGCAGAGCTAAGAGAACTAAAGCAGCAGTTGATGGAATTGCTTGAGAAAGGGTTCATTCGTCCAAGTACTTCCCCGTAGGGAGCCCCTGTATTATTCGTCCGGAAGAAGGATGGTTCGATGAGGTTGTGCATCGATTATCGGCAATTGAACCAATTGACTATCAAGAATAAATATCTATTGCCAAGGATTGATGAGTTATTTGATTAGATAGCAGGAGCTCAGTATTTTTCTAAGATCGACCTTCGATCGGGATATCATCAGTTATGAATTAAGGAAGAAGATATCTATAAAACAGCCTTCCGCAGCAGGTATGGGCATTTTGAATTTGTAGTAATGTCTTTTGGGCTAACGAATGCACCTGCAGCTTTCATGCAGCTGATGAACGATGTGTTTCGGCCCTATCTTGATCAATGGGTCGTGGTGTTCATTGATGACATCTTGATTTATTCTAAGAGTAATGAGGAGCATGCTGAACATTTGAGGATGTCATTGCAACTATTGAGAGATCATCAGTTATATGCCATGTTTAGTAAGTGTGATTTCTGACTGCAAGAGGTGTCCTTTCTAAGGCATATCATCATAAAAGAAGGTATTTCTGTTGATCCTTTGAAGGTAGAGGCAGTAAAGAATTGGGCTAAGTCTACTAATGTGACTGAAGTGAGAAGTTTCTTAGGCCTAGCAGGTTACTACCGATGGTTTATTCAAGATTTCTCCAAAATTGCGGTACCTCTGACAAGATTAACCCGCAAGGAGATCAAATTTGATTAGTCAGAAGATTGCGAGCGAAGCTTTCAGACCTTGAAGGAATGTTTGACTACTGCACCTATTTTGGCTTTACCTTCTGGAGAAGGAGGTTTTGTTGTGTACACTGATGCTTCAGGTATTGGTTTAGGGTGTATACTCATGCAGCACGGGAAAGTGATAGCCTATTCTCTTAGGCAGTTGAGGAAGCATGAAGAGAATTATCCTGTTCATGATTTGGAGCTAGCAACCGTGGTGTTCGCCTTGAAGATATGGAGGCACTACTTGTATGGAGAGACATTTACGATGTTTTCAGATCATAAGAGTTTGAAATACGTGTTTTCTCAGAAGGAACTCAATATGAGGCAGCGAAGATGGCTGGAGTATTTGAAGGACTTTGATTTCTCCATTGAGTATCATCCTGGAAAAGGTAATGTTGTGACAGATGCCTTAAGCCGCAAGCCTATAGCTAAGTTGTCAAGCCTCATATTACAAGAGTGGAAATTGCTGGAGCAGTTAGCTAGTTTGGATCTTAATGTTGGCAAGGATCAGGTTATGATTGCTCATATTCAACTTAATCCCGAATTATTGATGGAAATGAAGTCTCTGCAAGATGATGACCCAGAGTTGATAGAGATCAAGGGAAGCTTGAGTAACAGACCTGACTTCATGATAGCTGATGATGGAAGATTGTTATTTCAGGGAAGAACTTGTGTACCTGATGTAGCTGAGATAAAGAGTAAGATCCTCGAGGAAGCTCATAGATCCAGATATACCATTCATCCTGGAGGTACTAAGATGTTTAAGGATTTGAAAAGATCTTTTTGGTAGTCGAATATGAAAAGGGAAGTTACGGACTTCGTAAGTAGATGCTTTGTTTGTCAGCAAGTCAAGACGGAGCATTTCAGACCAGTAGGGAAATTGAAACCCCTTGATATACCCCAATGGAAGTGGGAGAGCATTGGCATGGATTTCATTATGGGTCTACCTAGGACTCGTAGTGGATTTGCTGCAATATGGGTGATTATCGATAGATTGACAAAATCCGCTCATTTCTTATATATTAAGTCTAAATGGACAGTTGGCGTATTGGCTGCTTTGTATATGAAGGAAGTTGTAAGACTACATGGTATACCCGTCAGCATTGTGTCTGATAGAGACCCCAGGTTCATTTCTCATTTTTGAAAAGGATTGTAAGAGTCCTTGGGAACTCGTCTGAATTTCAGTACTACTTTCCATCCACAAACAGACGAACAGACTGAAAGGACCAACCAGATAGTGGAAGATATGCTTAGAGCCTGCATCATTGACTTTGGAGGTAGTTGGAGTGATCACTTGGCATTGGTTGAATTCGCCTACAACAACAGTTACCAGTCCAGCATTCAGATGGCTCCATTTGAAGCTTTGTATGGTAGAAGCTGTCGATCCTCGTTATGTTAGGATGAGGTAGGTGAGAAGCAATAGCTTGGACCAGATCTCATTTCCGAATCGTCCAAGAACATCCGCATTATCAGAGATCGGTTGCAAGTAGAACAATCAAGACAGAAGAGTTGTGCCGGCACCAAGAGGAGAGCATTGGAATTTCAAGTTGGTGAGCATGTGTTTTTAAAGGTTTCTCCTATGAGGGGAATTTGAAGGTTTGGTATTTAGGGCAAACTGAGTCCAAGATACATTGGTCCATTCGAGATTCTGGAAAGAGTGGGGAGGGTTGCTTACCGTTTGGCACTACCACCTTAGTTATCTGAAGTACACAATGTTTTCCATGTGTCTATGTTACGGAGATATGTGTATGATCCCACTCACATTATTCAGCATATGGACTTCGAATTGAAGGAAGATCTGACTTATGAAGAAAGACCGATCAAGATTTTGGATCAGAAGCAACATCAACTCAGGAATCATTCCATACCGATGGTTAAAGTGCAGTGGAGTCGGCGTAGAACTGAAGAAGTTATTTGGGAGTCAGAAGATACTATGCGGAGACAGTACCCTCACTTATTCTAGGTGAGCTGTCTCACTCCCTCTTTTTATTATTAAGTGCATTGAATTTGGAGGATAAAATTTCTTAAGTGGGGGAGGGTGTAATACACTGATTTTTTGAGAAATTAATTAGAAATTAGAAATTAATTAGAAATTAATTAGAATAATTCCTTAATAAATAGAATAAGTTATATTTCGACTATTTTATAAAAATCAAAAAAAATTTATATTCTTGTAGAGGATAACACTTTTAACAAACTTGTCTTCTGTGGCCAACCTAAATAAAATCTGTATGTAGGCCGAATTAGTGGATTAAGTCCAAATTGAACACTTAGTTAACCATACCTTGAAACGTCAAATTCAAGCCCAATACTCCATCAAATGAGCCCAAACTGGTGGCAAATGAAAGGCCAGGATGAGAGGATCATTTCCCCTCTCTTAATCTCTCGAAACCCTATGTAATACCTCAAATTCTTTTTAAAATTTAATTAGAAAATTATTTGAATTTAATTAGAAATTATTTGAATTTATTTGAATTAATGAGAATTAATTCAAAATTAATTAGATTAATTCTTTAATAAATAGAATAAGTCACATTTTAACTATTTTATAAAAATCCATAAAAATCATATTCTTGTAAAATCTATTTCGTTTAAGAAATTTTGTCTTCTATGGCTAAGCCTAATAAAATCATTAGCTGGGCCTAGTCAGTGGATTAAGTCAAATTTTCACACCTACCTAACCCAAATTCGTGTTCATTATTAACCCCACCTTAAAACATCAAATTCTCCCCTCTATCAATTGATCGAAAACCAAACCCTAAAACGTGCAGTCGGCCGAGTTTGGTTGGGTCAAACATTTCGGTGCTGTTTCAAACACTCACCTTGCATCGTCGATTTCTCCCAGCTCCGAAGGCTCTAGAAGGTGTATGAGCTATAAAAATGAAGCTCTTCAACCCTAGTTTCCTTTGGTAGCAGCGGCAGTCGTAGTGGAGTTCGATCTAGGAAGATCTTGCTCGATTAGTGGAGGTGGGTCGGCATCCCGTCGTCCTCCTTTCTTCATCTTTGTTCCTTCGATTAAGGTTGGTACCCTCGACCAAAATCAGCACATGAGTACATCATTTTGTTTCTCTCGACGAGCTCTTTCCAGTGGTAGTAAAAGCCCTAAATTTTATTAGGTATCCAGAGAGATATCGGGGTTTTTCTGAAGTGCTATCAAGTTCGTTCTTCAATCTAGGTTCATAAGTTCTCTCTTCGATTGAGGTAGGTTATAACATCCCAAACTCTAATTAACATATATGGATGTAATCAGCAGCATGTTAGCTTTCATTTGGCGTAGAAAACCCTATATTTTATTGAGCATGTTTAGAGAATTTCTGATTTGAGTAAGAGCATGTCTAGACTTGGTTTATGATGTGTTCTTTCGAGTTAAATCATGATTTCAAGTTGTTAATCTTGATCCCCATATAGCATGTCATATATGGTTGGAATTAACATCAAGCCCTCTTTCTTTTGATATATAAATCCCCAATTTTCATAGACCATGCTTAGAGTATTTCGTGTTTGATTAGAAGCATGCAAAAACTAGGTTTTCAAGTGTTCTTCCTAGATAGGTTGTGATTTCGATTGATTTTTCGGTAAATTTCGTGTTCCAAACTCTTGTATTATGACCCTAGTATGTCTATCAAGAACCCAGGAGCATGGGGTTAAGATCTCAGCCCAATTAGACCCCAATTGGGTGAGATTTTGTGGATTTCCGAAGTCACGTTCGGATCTGTGGACGCAGGGGTCGACCCATGGGGTCGACCCATGCTCAAGCATGATCCTGCCTGCCCGAGGGTCGACCCATGGGGTTGACCCATCCTGCAGCGTGCGGGGGTCGACCCATGGGGTCGACCCAAACGACCAAATTTGTGGGGGTCGACCCATTCAACAGACAGAAGTCTGTTTGTGCAGGGGTCGACCCCAGGGGTCGACACAAACACTGACAGACCCTAAGGGTCGACCCATGTGTTGGCAGACCCGGTAGATTGGTTTTCGACCCGAGGATCGATCCGGACCGTGAGGGGATCGACCCGTTCAACCTAGTCCAATTGAAAATCATATTTTGAAGAACCAGTGACCCATACATGCAACCCTATGATCTCAATTTACAATGGTCCATGCACTCATTCCAATTGTAAAAACCATTCCGTTTACTATCTCCACTTCAACGCACTCAATGGTTAATTAGAAACCCACACGATTAGTGGTTAAATATGTAACTAAATTTCTGTTAATTGCATGTTGTTCATTCCTACGCAATCTTGTTCATTCTCTTTATCATCTTGAATCATCTTTTTGGCAATTTGAGTTAACGTAAAACTTAATCCTTGGTAAATTGACATGAAATTAGGATTTTATATGATTATTAGGTTGCTGGACAGCCACTTTACTCCTATAGAACAGCGGCCAACTTATGACCGCATATCTATAATACGGCCAGTATGGACCGTATATCTTGTTCATGGGTCTTAATGTCTTCTGGACATGAGCGGCCCAGAACACACCGTTCATACTTTCGAGCGGCCCACTGTCAGCCGTTAATTTTTGACCTCGTGGGCTATGTTTCAGTCCAGTTCCCATATGCGCGGCCCTGTATTAGCCGCATATACCCTTGAGCGGCCTTTGTATGACCGCACATCTATCAGAGATGAGTTTTATTGTGTTTTGTACTCTTGAATCCAAGGACATGTTAGTCCTTTAAATCTAAACTTATGGACAGTAATTCCTCTGATTAATTGGCCACGAATTTGACTAAATGTCTAGACGGATCTTGGGATCTTGTATCCAATAAATCAATGCCAACGCATCATAAGGGCCCGGTCTGGTCCTGGGGAGAGCGCCCGAAAAATTAGTGAGCCCATGGGATGTTATAATGACATGGTGAGGCATTGCACCGAGTGCATGACTAGCTTGTTGTCTACGACAGAAAAACTCTTGTTATTCTTGTTACTTGATCGTGCTTGACTTGTTATCTCTTGTTACTTGCTAGTGGCCATTCCTCGTTACATTTCTTGTTACACTTGTACATGTTATTCTTGTTAAATTCTAGTTATCTTATATTTCTTGACCTTGCAAGATCTTTTATTACGTTGTTTCATTATATCGTCATTTATTTCTTTTATTTGCATGGCATATAAAAATGTTATTAAATTGTTAATCACGTAAACTTGTCTATTATTTCCTACTGAGCGTTAGCTCACAGTTGTTGTTTCCCCCCTTTCCAGGCTGTTCAGGTGATGACGCGCATACCGATGGGGAGGGGCATGAGTGATACTTTTGAGAGTACTTGTTAGTAGATGCCGAGTTGGCATAGTTGTTTACACTAGTTATTCCTTAGAGTTGTGTTAGTACTTTATTACTTTTGGAATCAGTTATTGTATTAGAGTCAGTTTGGAAGTTACGTTTGATCATGTTTAAATAGTTGTTGGTTATTGTAATAAATTTGGAATCTTCTTGATCAATAGATTTACTTCTTTCCATATCACTTGTGTAATTGTTTAGTTTAGAATATTTATTTGATTTCTAGCTAGTTTCTAATTGTACAACCCGATATTCCACGTCGGGGCGTGACCGTTTAGTTGGTATCAGAGCCCTAGGTTTCACATTCCTAGGTATTCCTAAGTTCTAGGTTTTCCAAGTTCTAGGGTTCTAAGTGTTATCATAGGACCCCTAACCTTGTTAAGTCTAAGAACCTGACCTGGTGAGATTTGGGTAGAAACTCGGGTTAAGTTCGTATCTTAATCGTGTTATTATCTATCTTATTGAACTTAAGTAATCTATTCCTCGTGTAGGCCATTGAAATGGCAGCAGATCGTGCGGAATGGAGGAACTTGCAGCGTACGGTTCAAGGCCTTACACAGGCTTTACAGCAAGTGGCTCAAGCAGGAGCGGCACACCATGGCACTGGTGACTTATATCGGAACTTTCGAGGGATGAATCCGCCGAGATTTGGAGGCTCGACTGACCCTGATGAAGCCAAGCACTGGCTAGATGAGATGGGAAGGATATTTGAAGTAATGCAATGTAGCAATCAAGAGCGTGTCCTTCTTTCAACCTTTCAACTTGAACGTGATGCAAGAACATGGTGGGATTCTGTGAAGGCTACCCTTGGTGATCAGCAAGACACATGGGAGGAGTTCGAGGAATTCTTTAACAACAAGTATTTTTCTGATAGAGTGCAAGAGAAGAAGGCAGCAGAGTTCACGGGTTTGAAGCAGCGCAATCTATCTATGGTAGAATATGAAGCTCAATTTTCTCGGTTATCCCGATATGCTAACCACTTGATATCTACCGAGAAGATGAAGGCCAAGAGCTTTCTCAATGGATTGAGGCTGCATTATATCAACCAATTGGCACCAATGGAAATCTCCACTTATTCTGAGATGGTGAGGAAAGCTCAAGTCCTAGAAGATACTCTAGAAATGACGGAGAGAATCCGTGGAAAAGGTGCAAGAAAGGAACAACCTACGGGTTCCGGGAATATCAAACCCGGGTATGGCAAGAAGAGGCCCATTAGTGGACCAGGTTCGTGGAGTGGTTCTGGATCGTGGAAGGGCAAGATGCCGAAGCATGAAGACAAGAAGCCTGGCCCTATTGTCCTATTCAAGGGCGTGTGCAAGTTTTGTGATCCTCCGGGTCACAAGATGGAGGATTGTTGGCGCAAGCTAGGCGCATGTCTGCGATGTGGAAGTAGGGAGCACCGTATCCCTGACTGTCCTCTTCTGTCGGAGCAAGCTACCCCGGCAAAACCACAAGGCATCAAGAAGCCACAAGGCAAGCTTCAAGCTTTACATGCAGATGAAGTAGGAACCGCCGAGGATGGTGGACTCGTCGAAGGTACTCTTATTATACTCGACAAGCCAGCATTTGTTCTTTTTGATACTGGTGCCACACATTCATTTATTTCTCAGAGATTTGCTAAGTCTTTAGCTATGGAACCTGTTTTGATGAATTCTCCGTTAGAAATATCAACCCCCATTAGTACTAGATCGGCAATACAGTACTTCTATCCCTCTAGTACGGTCATGATTGGAGAACAGAATTTACCAGCTGATTTAGTTTGCATGGACATGAAGGATTATGATGTAATCCTAGGAGCAGATTGGTTGGCTCAATATGAGGCTAATGTTCACTGCAGTTCTAGCTCCGTGTCTTTTACTAGGCACCCGAGACTTTCTTTTGTGGGAGTTAAGCACCATAACTCCGTATCACTTATCTCGGCTCTTCGAGCTGATAAGCTGATGAGACGAGGATGCGAGGCTTTTCTGGCCTTTGTCTGTGCAACCCCTGAGCAGCAGATTGAGATTAAGGACATTTCTGTTGTCCGAGATTTTCCTGATATCTTTCCATAGGAACTACCAGGACTTCCGCCTGAGCGGGAATTTATCTTCTCTATTGATCTCATTCCTGGCACATCTCCTATTTCCAAGGCTCCTTATCGTATGTCTCCTGCGGAACTAAGAGAATTAAAGCAACAGTTGATGGAATTGCTCGAGAAGGGTTTCATTCGTCCTAGTACTTCCCCTTGGGGAGCCCCTGTATTATTCGTCAGGAAGAAAGATGGTTCAATGAGGTTGTGCATCGATTATCGGTAATTGAACCAGCAAACTGTCAAGAATAAATATCCATTGCCGAGGATTGATAAATTATTTGACCAGATAGCGGGAGCTCAGTATTTTTCTAAGATCGATCTTCGATCTGGATATCATCAGTTGCGGATTAAGGAAGATGATATCTATAAAATAGCTTTCCGCAGCAGGTATGGTCATTTTGAATTTGTCGTTATGCCTTTTGGTCTAACAAATGCACCAGCAGCTTTCATGCAGTTGATGAACAATGTATTTCGGCCCTATCTTGATCAATGGGTGTGTGTTCATTGATGACATCTTGATTTATTCTAAGAATGAAGAAGAGCATGCTGAACATCTGAGAATGGCATTGCAACTGTTGAGAGATCATCAACTATATGCCAAGTTCAGTAAGTGTGAATTCTGGCTGCAAGAGGTGTCCTTTCTCGGACATATCATCACCAAAGAAGGAATTTCTATTGATCCTTCGAAGGTAGAGGCAGTGAAGAATTGGGATCAGCCTACCAGTGTGACTAAAGTTAGAAGTTTCCTAGGCCTGGCAGGCTACTACAGAAGATTTATCTAAGATTTCTCTAAGATTGTGGTACCTATGACAAGATTAACCCGCAAGGAGAACAAGTTTGATTGGTCAAATGATTGTCAGCGAAGCTTTCAGACTTTGAAGGAATGTTTAACTACTGCACCTGTATTGGCTTTACCTTCTGGTGAAGGAGGTTTTATGGTATACAGTGATGCTTCAGGTATTAGTTTAGGCTGTGTACTCATGCAGCATGGGAAGGTGATTGCCTATTCTTCTAGGCAGTTGAGGAAGCATGAAGAGAATTATCCTGTTCATGATTTGGAACTAGTAGCAGTCGTGTTTGCCTTGAAGATATGGAGGCACTACTTGTATGGAGAAACATTCACAGTGTTTTCAGATCATAAGAGTCTGAAATATTTATTTTCTCAGAAGGAACTCAACATGAGGCAGAGAAGATGGTTGGAGTACTTGAAAGACTTCGACTTCTCGATTGACTATTATCCTGGAAAAGGCAATGTTGTGGCAGATGCATTAAGCCGAAAGCCTGTAGCTAGATTATCAAGTCTCATTTTACAAGAGTGGAAGCTACTGGAACAATTAGCTAGCCTGGATCTGAATGTTGATAATGATCGGGTTATGATTGCTCAGATTCAACTTAAGCCCGAATTATTGATGGAAATCAAGTCCTTGCAAGATAATGATCCCGAGCTAGTAGAGATCAAAGGAAGCTTGAGCAGCAGACCTGATTTCATGATGGCCGATGATGGAAGATTGTTATTCCAGGGTAGAACTTGTGTACCTGATGAAGCTAGAATAAAGAACAAGATTCTGGAGGAAGCTCCTAGATCCAAATACACCATTCATCCTGGAGGCATTAAAATGTTCAAGGATTTGAAGAGATCTTTTTGGTGGCCGAACATGAAAAGGGAAGTTGCAAACTTCGTGAGTAGATGCTTGGTTTGTCAGCAAGTTAAGGCTGAACATTTCAGACCTGCAGGAAAGTTGAAACCACTTGACATACCCCAATGGAAGTGGGAAAGCATTGGCATGGATTTCATTATGGGTCTACCTAGGACTCGTGGTGGATTTGATGCAATATGGGTGATTGTCGACCGATTGACAAAGTCAACTCATTTCTTACCCATTAAGTCCAAGTGGACAGTTGATGTATTGGCTGCTTTGTATTTGAAGGAAGTGGTAAGGCTCCATGGCATACCAGTCAGCATTGTGTATGATAGAGACCCCGAATTTACTTCACATTTATGGAAGGGACTACAAGAGTCTTTGGGTACTCGTCTGAATTTCAGTACTGCTTTTCATCCGCAGACAGATGGACAGACTGAAAGAACCAATCAGATAGTGGAATATATGCTTAGGGCATGCATGATTGATTTCGGAGGCAGTTGGAGTGATCACTTGGCATTAATTAAATTCGCCTACAACAATAGTTATCAATCCAGCATATAGATGGCTCTTTTTGAAGCATTGAATGGAAGAAGCTGGCGTTCCCCGTTATGTTGGGAGGAGATAGGTGAGAAGCAATGGCTTGGACCGGATCTTATTTCAGAATCATCACAGAACATTCGTATTATCCGAGACTGGTTACAAGTGGCTCAATCGAGACAGAAGAGTTATGCCGACACAAGGAGAAGAGTATTAGAATTTCAAGTTGGCGAGCATGTATTTCTGAAAGTCTCTCCTACAAGAGGGATTCAAAGATTTGGCATTCATGGCAAGCTGAGTCGAGATATATTGGTCCGTTCGAGATCCTGGATAGAGTGGGAGAGGTTGCTTACAGACTGGCTTTACCGCCTCAGTTGTCTGGCGTACACAATATTTTCCATGTGTCCATGTTACGGAAATATGTGTATGACCCCACTCACATCATTCAGCGTGTGGATTTTGAATTGAAGGAAGATTTGAACTATGAAGAAAGACCTATCAAGATTCTAGATCGGAAACAACAACAACTCCGGAATCGTTCTATACCTATGGTCAAGATTCAGTGGAGTCGGCGTGGAACCGAAGAAGCTACTTGGGAATCTCAAGATAGTATGCGGAAGCGATATCCTGACTTATTCTAGGTGAGCTAGTCTTTCCCCTATCTCTGTATTACAGTGCAGTGAATTTGGAGGACCAAATTTAAGTGGGGGAGGGTGTAATACCCCAAATTCTTTTAGAAATTTAATTAAAAAATTATTTGAATTTAATTAGAAATTATTTAAATTTATTTGAATTAATGAGAATTAATTCGAAATTAATTAGATTAATTCTTTAATAAATAAAATAAATCACATTTCAACTATTTTATAAAAATCCATAAAAATCATATTCTTGTAGAATCTATTTCGTTTAACAATTTTATCTTCTATGGCTAAGCCTAATAAAATCATTAGCTGGGCCTAATCAGTGGGTTAAGTCAAATTTTCACACCTACCTAACCCAAATTCGTGTTCATTATTAACCCCACCTTAAAACATCAAATTCGAGCTCATTTCTCAACCAAATGAGGTGATTCCAAGGGCAAATGAAAGGTATTACTGAGAGGATCATTTCCCCTCTATCAATTGATCGAAAACCAAACCCTAAAATGTGCAGTCGGCCGAGTTTGGTTGGGTCAAACATTTCGGCGCTGTTTCAAACACTCACCTTGCATCGTCGATTTCTCCCAGCTCCGAAGGCTCCAGAAAGTGTATGAGCTTTAAAAATGAAGCTCTTCAACCCTAGTTTCCTTTGGTAGCAGCGGTAGTCACAGTGGAGTTCGATCTAGGAAGATCTTGGTCTATTAGTGGAGGTGGGTCGGCATCCCGTCGTCCTCCTTTCTCCATCTTTGTTCCTTCGATTAAGGTTGGTACCCTCGACCAAAATCAGCACATGAGTACATCATTTTGTTCCTCTCGACGAGCTCTTTCCAGTGGTAGTAAAAGCCCTTAATTTTATTAGGTATCCAGAGAGATCTCGGGGTTTTTCTGAAGTGCTGTCAAGTTCGTTCTTCAATCTAGGTTCATAAGTTCTCTCTTCGATTGAGGTAGGTTATAACAGCCCAAACTCTAATTAACATATATGGATGTAATCAGCAGCATGTTAGCTTTCATTTGGCGTAGAAATCCCAAAATTTTATTGAGCATGTTTAGAGAATTTTTGATTTGAGTAAGAGCATGTCTAGACTTGGTTTATGATGTGTTCTTTCGAGTCAAATCATGATTTCGAGTTGTTAATCTTGATCCCCATATAGCATGTCATATATGGTTGGAATCAACATCAAGCCCTCTTTCTTTTGATATATAAATCCCCAATTTTCATAGACCATGCTTAGAGTATTTCGTGTTTGATTAGAAGCATGCAAAAATTAGGTTTTCAAGTGTTCTTCCTAGATAGGTTGTGATTTCGATTGATTTTTCGATGAATTTCATGTTACAAACTCTTGTATTATGACCCTAGTATGTCTATCAAGAACCCAGGAGCATGGGGTTAAGATCCCAACCCAATTAGACCCCAATTGGGTGAGATTTTGTGGATTTCCGAAGTCACGTTCGGATCTGTGGACGCAGGGGTCGACCCATGGGGTCGACCCATGCTCAAGCATGATCCTGCCTGCTCGAGGGTCGACCCATGGGGTTGACCCATCCTGCAGCGTGCGGGGGTCGACCCATTCAAAAGACAGAAGTCTGTTTGTGCAGGGGTCGACCCCAGGGGTCGACCCACACACTGACAGACCCTAAGGGTCGACCCAATGGGTCGACCCATGTGCTGGCAGACCCGGTAGATTGGTTTTCGACCCGAGGATCGATCTAGACCGTGAGGGGATCGACCCGTTCAACCTAGTCCAATTGAAAACCATATTTTGAGGAACCAGTGACCCATACATGCAACCCTATGATCTCAATTTACAATGGTCCATGCACTCATTCCAAGTGTAAAAACCATTCCGTTTACTATCTCCACTTCAACGCACTCAATGGTTAATTAGAAACCCACATGATTAGTGGTTAAATATGTAACTAAATTTCTGTTAATTGTATGTTGTTCATTCCTACGCAATCTTGTTCATTCTCTTTATCATCTTGAATCATCTTTTTGGCAATTTGAGTTAACGTAAAACTTAATCCTTGGTAAATTGACATGAAATTAGGATTTTATATGATTATTAGGTTGCTGGACAGCCACTTTACTCCTGTAGAACAGCGGCCAACTTATGACCGCATATCTGTAATACGGCCAGTATGGACCGTATATCTTGTTCATGGGTCTTAATGTCTTCTGGACATGAGCGGCCCAGAACACACCGTTCATACTTTCGAGCGGCCCACTGTCAGCCATTCATTTTTGACCTCGTGGGCTGTGTTTCAGTCCAGTTCCTATATGCGCGGCCCTCTATTAGCCGCATATACCCTTGAGCGGCCTTTGTATGACCGCACATCTCTCGGAGATGAGTTTTATTGTGTTTTGTACTCTTGAATCCAAGGACATGTTAGTCCTTTAAATCTAAACTTATGGACAGTAATTCCTCTGATTAATTGGCCACAAATTTGACTAAATGTCTAGACGGATATTGGGATCTTGTATCCAATAAATCAATGCCAACGCATCATAAGGGCCCGGTCTGGTCCTGGGGAGAGCGCCCGAAAAATTAGTGAGCCCATGGGATGCTATAATGACATGGTGAGGCCTTGCACCGAGTGCATGACTAGCTTGTTGTCTACGACAGAAAAACTCTTGTTACTCTTGTTACTTGATCGTGCTTGACTTGTTATCTCTTGTTACTTGCTAGTGGCCATTCCTCGTTACAGTTCTTGTTACACTTGTACATGTTATTCTTGTTAAATTCTAGTTATCTTATATTTCTTGACCTTGCAAGATCTTTTATTACGTTGTTTCATTGTATCATCATTTATTTCTTTTATTAGCATGGCATATGAAAATGTTATTAAATTGTTAATCACGTAAACTTGTCTGTTATTTCCTACTGAGCGTCAGCTCATAGTTGTTGTTTCCCCCCTTTCCAGGCTGTTCAGGTGATGACGCGCATACCGATGGGGAGGGGCATGAGTGATACTTTTGAGAGTACTTGTTAGTAGATGCCGAGTTGGCATAGTTGTTTACACTAGTTATTCCTTAGAGTTGTGTTAGTACTTTTTTACTTTTGGAATCAGTTATTGTATTAGAGTCAGTTTGGAAGTTACGTATGATCGCGTTTAAACAGTTGTTGGTTATTGTAATAAATTTGGAATCTTCTTGATCAATAGATTTACTTCTTTCCATAGCACTTGTGTAATTGTTTAGTTTAGAATATTTATTTGATTTCTAGCTAGTTTCTAACTGTACGACCCGATATTCCGCGTCGGGGCGTGACACCCTAACCCTAGGAGATGCAATCGACGGAGTTTTGGCGCGTCAACAATTATGGCGGCGTTCACATCAACCCGACTTGCGTGGACAAATACTCCACGCATAGAACCCTCCAGAAGGCGTGTGACCTATTAAAATGAAGCTCTCTAACCCTAGAATCTTTTAGAACTAGTGGCGGCTGCAGAGGAGCTGGATCGAGGGAGATCTCCAGCGATTAGTGGCTGCATGTACCTGTGTCTTGGGTTTTCCTTCTCCTTCCTTCTTCATCCGATTCAGGTAGGTGATAGCCAGCCAAACCCTACAAATAATATATGGTTGGAAGCATCATCATGTCAGCTTTTCATTGATATAGAAAGCCCTAAATTTTATCAAGTAGGCTACGGGAATTTTTAGTTTTAGTAGAAGCATATCAGAACTAGGGTTATAACTGTTCCCTTTCGATTAAGTATTAATTTCAAGCTGTAAACATAAAATTGATTCATGCATCTCGTAGAGTTTTTCGTGCTCTTTCTTTTGGTAGTAAAAGCCCAAAATTCCACGCTTTATATCATGCGAATTTGATGTTTTAGTTCTGACCCTAGAAACCTCATTGGAGTCGGGCAAGGCGAAGGGGCAGCGACCTATCTGGACTTGTGCGGCCACACGATAGATCGCACATCCCAGACAGGCGACCTGTTATGGACCGTATAAATGTTTCTGTCTCTAATCGTTTCCCTGGTACGTGCGGCCAGATACCAACCGCATGTCTGTCCTACGGCCAGTTCCAGACCGCACATCCCTTCCAGCGGCATACGACCGACTGTCCATCTCCAGCAGGCCTTCGGACCTGAAGGGGCATGTGTGGCCTATCTGCGACCGTATATTGAGATGTAAGGTCCAGAACCGACCACACATCTATAATAGAACAGATTATTGTCATTTCAACATGTTATGTTAGTAGATTAGTGGTTAATGGCATGTTAGCAACACACCTAATAAACTGTAATTCATGACAGTAAATGATTCTTGCTAATTTATTTAATTAGAGCTTGATCTTGATTCATCTTTCCAATGAATGTTAATCTAAATTGTGATTCATTTATAATTGAAATGGCTATTAGGGTTATACTTGTTAACCTTAGATCTGAACCGTTAATTTTGAACCATTTTTATTCCCTAGAATCGAGCTTGGACTCAATCGAATTGCTGTGATTTGTATTAGTCTGAATTGGACTAGCAGGGACATGCGCGGCTGATAATCGACCGCATATATCCCTGAACGGGCCAATGGCGACCGTTCATCCCTGGCTAATGCCAATTAGTCTTGGCCGATTATCCTTGATCTATCGTCGGCCAATTCCTGATTGTATCAGCCCAGTAGACCCTAGGCCGACCAACAGATAGTGGGCTGGACTCTGGTTCAGTTCCACCCTGCCTATGGCAGGCCGGGAGCCCATTTGGGTGAATTTCTAGATTATTATTAGGCCCTGTGTTGTGCGGCCAGTAATGGCCCATACATCTGACAAGCGGCCCTGAATGGACCGTTCAACTGATGAGCGGCTCTGTCAGGACCACATATCCCGTCTTCGATTTTGTAAACTTCTGGCCTTGAGTGGCCCAATACTTACCGTTCATATAGTAGAGCGGCCCTTTATCATCCGTTCAACGTTGACCTCCCGAGGGCTAAACCCAGCCCAGTTCCTGTTACTGCGGCCCATAGTCGATCGCACAAGTCTTGAGCGGCCCAGTAGTGACCGCATATCTTCTAGAGACTAGTTTTCTCCGTATTTTATGGTTTTGAATCTAAGAACATGATGGTTCTTGATAACTTGAACTCCTGGACAAAAATTCTGGACAGTATCTCTTCAGCTTAGCCTTGGGATGTTCCGAGGTAAGTTAATACTTGATTATAATTGCCCATTTTAACTTGATTGAAGTCTAGACGGAACTTGGGATCTTGGATCCAATAAATCAATGCCAACGCATCATAGGGGTCCGGTCTGGTCCTGGGGAGAGCGCTCGAAAAGTACTTGTGCCCATGGGAGTTTGTAATGATATGGTGAGGCATTGCACCGAGTGCATGACTAGCGTGATGTCTATGACAATGATCTCTTATCTCTTACTTGAATCGTGTTCGACTTGGTTATATTCTTTCTTGTTGGATAATTTCATGTAATTTTCTGTTATATATATTGTTCATAAACTTGCAATTCTTGTAATTATATCATCATGTCATATTGTTATTCCATTCCATTCTTTAGCACTTTCTTTTATTATGTTGTTTCATTCGATCGTTATTTCTTTTCTTTCCGTTTCATATACATGTAATTAATTGGTTAATCACTTACACTTGCCTGTTGTTACCCACTGAGCATTCGCTCATATAGTTGTTTCCCCCCTTTCCAGACAGCTCAGGTGAAGATTCACAGATGGATGGGAATGGGCAAGAGTGATGACTTGGAGTGTATCAGCTAGTAGATATGTTGAGATTGTTTAGTTGTTTTACATCTAGCTATGCCTTAGAGCTTGTGTTAGTTATTGTAACGGAGTTGAGTGGAGGTTATGCTTGATTATGTTTAAGTCGGTTTGATGGTTATTGTAATAGATTAGAGTTATTTCTGTTCATGGCATTATGTTAATTCTTAGCTTAGCATGTTATCTTTACTAGCGTTTTCTACTGCCGGTCCCGATATTCCGCGTCGGGGCGTGACAGTACCTTCCATAATTTTGCCTTCAGTGGGTTCCGTTTCTCGGAGAGCTTGCAGACGGCCTTGTTTCTTTACCGGACGCTTCTCATCTTTGGTGTCTTGCTCCTTCATTAGTGGACAGTCTGGGATTCGATGCTCGCGGCTCCCACATCGAAGGCAAGCTCCTAACTTCCTCCAGCATTCGTCGGTCTTATGACCAGCTTTATCACAATATTTGCAAATCTCCTTTGAGGGTGTGGTGGTGGAGAACGACATGTCTATCTTCTGGAATTTCTTTGCCTTGGAGGGCTCCCCTCCCATGAAGAACCGCTTCTTGTTGAATGATTGTTTGAATTTTCTTGGGCTTGTGACAGGTTCCTTCTTGTCTCTTCCTCGGATTCTCTCGGATAATTCGGTGGTGACTTCCAACAATTGGGCACGCCGAACCATCTCCGAATAGACTTGGATGTCCATCGGTGCAAGTTGTGTAATACAGTGGGGCCGAAGCCCGTTGAGGAATCTTCTCGCCTTCATCTTTTCCGTACACACCAAATGAGGTGCATACTTTGACAATCTTGAGAATTGGGTCTCATACTCGGCCACTTTCAAGCCCCGTTGTTTTAGAACGGCGAATTCATCGGCCTTCTTCTCCTGGATATGGTCGGAGAAGTACTTATTGTTAAAATACTCCGTGAATTCATCCTATGTGACATGGTCTTCTGGCAGTGTTGCTTCTATGGATTCCCACCAGCATCGAGTGTCCCGCTCCAGTTGGAATACGGCCAGTAAAACCTTCTCCTCGTCCGCGCATTGCATTACACGGAAGATTCTTTCCATCTCTTTCATCCAATTCTCGGCATCCTCGGGGTCGAACGAACCTATGAACCTTGGTGGGTTCATGTTACAGAAACTCTGGTGGAGATCACCCGCTCCACGGTGGGCTCCGCCTTGGGCCACTTGCTGTAGCGCCTGTGTAAGGCCCTGCATGGTGCACTGCATCTCGCACCATTGTGCTCTTTCAGCAGTCATGATCATACAAAAGAGTTTAAGAATAATAAAGGTCGGGTTTATTTATAAGGTCAAAAGTCATTATAGATCTTAACCCATGGTTCTACCCATCTCACCGGGTAAGGTATATCTATCCTTGGACTCAAATTTTTTTTTTTTTACCTAGATTTCAATCATGACCGTAAGTTTTTTCCTAACCTCTTATTTCTTCTAGTTTCCTAGGTTTGAAAACCTAGGCTCTGATACCACGAAGACAGTCACGCCCCGAGCGCGGAAGATACCCGGATGCGTGACGCGTCTATATCGATCGTGTCGTTCATGTAGAATCAGAGCGCGCATATTTCTTGATAATTCATTTCTAATTAGAAATTTGAACATAAATATAGTCTAAGATGACAATTCATTTCCACTTAACAAAATGACAATAACCAGAATTATTCATAGGCTACAAGATCATAACCGACTTAATTAGATTATACAAGCCCTTAACATAACTAGAAAAATACAAGTAGGTGCTGCAAATACAAAAGACACTACTATTGCTGATACATTAACTCTAGCACTCATCACTCAGTATCGATCCCGTCCGGGTAATAGTCGCTGTCCATTTTACCTGAAAATTTTAGGAAGCAACTAGATGAGCGAATCGCTCAGTAGGAATTACATCTCAAATTCAAGCGATCTTTACGTGAATTACACTTTGCATGTATTATCAATATGGCTATGCATGACGTACGTATAAAAGAATCGGTATACAGGTAAGTTTAGACATGATGAATAATAAGGGATCAAGATTTAAGAACTGTATAAAGCGAGTATATAAAGATTTCAAGTATTTGACAAGTAGTATTTCAAGAACTTATAAATGTAAATGTCACGTCGAGGCAAGCAAGGATTCATGTACGATTACAAAAGTATGAGAATTGTACAAGTATATCTCAGGTACGAGCAAGTAAAAGTGCAATACAAGCAAGTAAAGTCAAGTACATATCAGTAGAATTGGCTATTTCAATCAAGAAAGTAACTCACCCTTTCTCGGGCAACAAGTCAAGTAATTGCCCATTCCAGGCCACACATGTCGAGTCAAGTGAGTAAAGAGAGAGTAGGGTGGAGTGTCTCAAGTCAAGCAAGTACTCCAGTGCAATGTTAAACACCGTGGTCAATAAACTCCCATGGGCACAAGTACCTTCGGGTGCTCCTCCCAGGACCAGACCGGGCCCTATATGCACATCATTTCATGTATTACTTTTGACATCCACTCTCATTTTATAGCCAATATAGAGTTTCAATGGTTGCCTTAGTTGGATATACAAGGTAGATTTTTATGGAATGGAATTCAAGGACTCATAATATGCAAGAAAATGATTTAGGGGTTGCGTCGGTACAAACCACGATAGAAATGAAGAAAAAGTATTAATATATATACTTTTTCCTAAACAAAAACTCTAGATAACTCTATATTAAGGTTAAACAAAAGTTAGAACATCCCATAAGGGCAATTATACAAATATGCCAGTTTACTATTTAAGAATACTATTCAATTACTATTTAGATTACTATTCATTACTATTCACTACTATTCACTTACTATTCATTTACTATTGAAAAATTCTATTCACCCGAAATAATGCCTTTAAACAGTCGTGACTTCTGTGTATATATTAATCTTTTAGTATATTAATCATTCATGTTAAAAATTTAATAGATGTGAATCATGATATCTAATGTAATGCATGAGCATACCGTTAAATTCCTTATATTTTTCTCTACCTATTTACGTGTCTATATCAAAAAAATTCTTTTATTTGGAAAAGTGATACTATTCATTTAAATAGTGACTTTTTATACACTATTCATACTGTAAAAATTTCTCAAAAATAGAAAGTAAGGATATGAACAGGTAGAGGAAATTCTCAGGAGTTTAGAATCATGTTCATGCGAAATTGTTGTGTTTTACTATTCAATAAATTGGGGTGATTTACGCCGGGAAGGTACATTCCCTGACTCAAAATACTATTCAAACACTATTCATTTTTAATACTTTCAATAAATCAGGAATTAAGTACATGGTTAAATAGAGAAAAATATGAGGGTTCCAGAACCATGTTCATGCAGGAGTTTCGTGATTGGGTAAAAAATTATAATTGTTTGAATATGGGGGCTATGTAATATGAGTCAGTTTACTATTTAAACACGATTCATTTTTAATTCTTTCAGTAAATCAGGAATCGAGGACATGGACATGTAGAGAAAAATCTCAGGATCACAGAAATATATTCATGCAAAATTTTCATGGTTTAGTTTAATAGTTATAGATTTTAGAATATGTTGATTTCCTAATTACTAGAAATTCCATAGAATGGAATTGACGTCATTGCACAAGTCTTTATTTAATTGAAGACTTGATGGCTGCCGTCATGTGAAGAATTGACGCCTGGGGGTTGCCCAACCTTTCAAAATTTTGATTTTTCAAAAGATATATATACATAATGAAAATGGCGCTCACTTGCACAGTCTTCAATTAATTGAAGACTTGGCTATCACTATTTAAGTAAATGGCGCCCTGGCTTGGGGCGTCATGTACAGTGGGTGATTTTCACCCAGCAGGTACGTTTTTTTGACTCAAGTTACTGTTCATTTCGAAAAAGTTTCTCGAAATTCGAAAGTGAGGACATGAATATGTGGTATAAATCCTCGGGAGTCCAGAAACATATTCAGGTATAATTACTGAGTTCTGGTTTTACAGATATGAATTTTCCAATGTTATATCTTTAAATTTCTCAAAAATGAAATTGACGCCCTCGTGGAAGGCTTTATTTAATTGAAGACTTCAGGGGTGTCGTCAATTAAGTACATGTTCAACCCTTCCCTGAGTTGTGCTTCGCACCAGAACCGTAAGTTCTGTGATACAAGTCACTATTCATTTCTCCAAAGTTTCTCCGAATTAGAATCTGAAGACATGGTTAGATGGAGAAAAATCTCAGGGTCACAGAAATATGTTCCGTCAAAATTTTCATGGTCCGGTTTATTAGTTATAGATTTTTGAATGTTTTGATTTACTGATTTCTGGAAATTCCAGGAAATTGAATTGACGACATGGGTCATGTCTTCAATTAATTGACGCCCTTGCGGGCAGTCTTCAATTCAGTAATTGGCGCTCTGGTCAGGGGTGCCTCTTACAGAAGGTGGTGCACTATTCATCACTATTCATCAGTGTAAAAAGGGTTCTGAATCATGAAGTAATTGTACGACTATGTTGAGAAAAATATCAGGGTTCCAGAAACATATTCATGTAAAAATGTTATGCTTTAGTTCGATAGTTATTGATTTTTGAATGTGTTGAATTTATCTGCTCCCGTAAATTTTAGAAATTGAAATGACGACACTAGGGGTGTCTTCATTTAAATGACGACTGCTTGCGTAGTCTTCAATTATGAAATTGGTGCCCTTGTCAGGGGCGCCATTTTCAACAGGGCTGGGGCCCTCCGGGTTTTTTAAACATGAAACGGATTATGTTAACAGAGTCTATATATTATGGTTTTTAAAACATGATTATTAATATTGTAAAACTAGTGTGATAGACTATGCTTAAAAACTCAAGAAAACTCATGAAATCATGCTTAACAGACTATGTTCAATTCATAAAGATCATGGTAACAGTATGTATAACATGGTATATACACGGTTATAGCATGGTTGACGAGTTAAACGAACTCTAAGTATGCATCGTTTAACCTATTTAGCTACTAGTTAGGTAAGGATTTGAGAACACCTACCTTTTGACGTGTGATACGAGGTTCAGAAGCTGCAGCAGGATCGCAGTAGGATGTAGCCTCTGGAAGAAGACGCTGCTGTAGCACTACAGTAGTCTTTGACAGTGCTACGGATGGGATTAGTTATAGGAAAAATCATAAGGCATTGGTTAATGCCTTGTGGGTCCTGCTGAGTGGGCATTATTTTTGCCCGCTAAAATGGGTTGCTCATGTCTCAATCTTCTAGAATCATGTGTTTAAATGACGCCCTTTTAAAGGGTCTTTAATTACGTAAATGACGCCTTGCATGAGGGCGTCATTTGTTTGGGATGGAAATGACGCCTTGCAAGAGGGCGTTATTTGTTAGACAACTCTGCCCCCACTCACGTGTTAGCACTCAAGATGTGCATATATATATATATTATTATTCTAATGGAATGGGGTCCTATTCAAATTGGCGCCTTCATACATGTCTTCAATTCTGTAAATGACGCTTGCATGCATGGTCTTCAATTTAGAAACTGACGCCCTAGTGAGGGGTGTCAATTCATTTGGTGATGGGAAGGAATCCCACTACATACTACCATGGCCCATGTGTCAAAGTTTGTCTTGTACATTTATAGAATAACCCTCCCATGGTTTTGTTTCTTTGTAGAATACCTCCTAAGTAAGATTCCTTACCCATGTGCATTGAAGAGGCGTGATCTCGCGCTGGTCCTGAGCGGATGGAGGATCACCGGGTAGTGAACTGCAAGATAGGGAAACGGATCAGGGGGCCCAGGGAGAGTCCCTGGGGAAAACCCTCCGATGCTTAAGTAAGTGGAGCTATAACGGGAGCAATAAAGGGAGGTGAGAGCTTGTACGCGAGATCCCTCTCCACCAAAAGGGGTGAAGTGGTTGTTACTCAGGAGCTTTGAGCGTATGATTGCCCTTACCTTCGTCGGAGGGTCTCCCTGGTTTAAATAGTACACCGTCTCCAGGAGTCCTGTAAGCCGAGGGGTTTCAGGTGGGGGTTACGTCCTCATCGTGGGCTTTTATTACCTTATCGTGGGAGCGTTATCACCTTGGGGAAGAAGAAGTCCCTTGCCTTCCTGAATTCTTGCATGCTGTGGACTCTTAACGGCTGCAAAGGATAAGCAATCGTCGACCGTTCCGAGCTCAGAGAGGCCAGCCCTATCGGGCGATAGGCTTAGCTCGGAAGAGGATGGGTCGGATGGGTCGGCGTACGCCTTCTTTTCCCGAGCGGAGATATGGCTTGGGCCGGACCGTTCCTATGACCTGACCGACACTCGGGCCCTCCGAGCCTAGAGGCTGCCTAGGAAGGTTGTGTCCTCGAGCGATTTTTTATTGGGCTTTCTTCCCTGAGTGGGCCCTGTGGGCTGTCACTTAGGCGAGCTTGGTCTCGTTGGGTCCTGTCGGGCCTAGTCGGGCTGCTCTTTGAATGGGCTACAGAAATCCCCCTCTCCACTTGTCCCCCTCCTACTCCCGAGCCAAAGGAGGCTCGGACGAGTAGTATTTGAGGGTTTTGGACCGGCGTGGCTTAGGTGGGTGGAGATCTGGCGGTGTTATGAAGCCACGTGCTGTGGTCACCTGGGCCCGTAATAATTGTGATCCTGATGGATTTGAAATGAAGGGGCCCCCTTTTTCTCGGAGGTCGGAACGACGCGCCACCTCCCGCGAGGGTTTATACGCGTTGGGCGCTGGTTGTCATTCTAGACTCTCTAGGGTTTTGGCTTTCCTTCGCTTCTTTGCTTTTGGGGCTCCTTGATGCGCCGTGAAGACACAGCGGAGGAGCAGAGACTTGCGGCGGCGTTTGAGGAGTTGGCGAGGATAACTACGGAGGCGGTCAGCAGCTTCCTCCTCCCCCGAAAACTTCGAGATCCCTTGAGAATTCTTCTTCCAGCTCTTCCTCAGAATCCGTCGGACCAGCATTTGTGTGCTGAAGGATGGGGCGACGAACCGGTGGCGAGAGCGCCCGTCCCAAATCGCAGCGAACTGGGGGAAGCTGAGGTGAAGAGGCTGGAGCATAGGTTCCGTCTGCCTCTTAGGTACAACTTTGTTGCTGTTGCCCCGTATGAGACGAGTCTGGACGACCGCACGGGCCACATCTGCACCTTTCTTTTGGCGTGGAAGAGCGGGTTTCGCCTCCCCTTCGAGCCCTTCGTCCTCACACTCCTCAATTTTTTCCAGTTGGCGCCCATTCAGTTGGTTGCCAACTCGTACCACCTGCTTTCTGCCTTTCGAATTCTCTACCGTTAGTGCGGGGTTCCTCCTTCTCTAGACCTTTTCCATTATTTCTTTGAGTTGAAGGCGCATCCGTCGGCGGGGAAAGGTTTTTACTTCATCCAGGCGAGGAGGAACATGAGCTGCATTTCGCTGGCGGCGAAGGATTCCTCGCATAAAGGGTGGAAGACCCAATTTTTCTGGGTGAAGATACATTCGGTGGAGGAAACCTGCAGATGCCAAGTGATGCCTAATTTCCACCCGAATATCCCTCCCCGGTAGGAGGAGTTCCCTTCAGATGTGGAGGAGTATGCCGCTCGTTTGCTGAAGAGTCGTCAGTCTACCGAGGAGCTGGTGACATCGGAGAATATCGAGCGGTGTCTCCTTACGAGGCTGAAGCCGTCAGGTACCACCACTTAGATCCTCCTCAGGATGTGGAGGTCATCCTTCTCTTCTTGATTGTGCCTTCTTCTTTGTTGCAGACACCAGGCGGGAGCCTCTAGAGGAGGCCGCCGAGGTCATTGACCTTGGCGACGACTCGGTGGCGGATGAGCCGGGCGTCCCTGTGGGTCGCTCCCTAGCCCGGGATAAGGGCAAGGGGGCGGCTTCCGAGGGGGCCTCACGGCCGGGCGGTGCAAAGCGCAAGGATCCCATGGAGGGAAGGTTGCGGGAAGCCGTGAAGGCCAGGAAACTTGCCAAGAAGGCCGGTCTCCTCATCACTGCCGGGGGTGACTCTGGTTCGGCGGTGCTCCCCTCTCGGGGGCAAGATGGGGCCGACCCAACCGGGTTGGCTCCCCCATCCGCCGAGCAAGAGAGGGCCGAGGAGACCAGGGGCCCCTCAGAGGATGGTGACGATGGGTCGGCTCTCCCCTCGATGGGAATAGAGGGGGCCGAAGTAGAAACAGCCAAGGCCGAGACCGGGGGACCAGTCGAGGCAGGTGATGTCTCGGGTGGCAACACGTGGGCCGAGATGGTTGAGATCAGGGGTTCGCCTGTAGAGGCGTCGCAGCCCCAAACGTCCGTGGCACACGGGTCGGCCGAGCTTGCAACGCCGATCGAGTCTAGGGGTTCGCCCGCAGGGGCGTTGCAACCCCAGCCGACCGTAGTGCGCGGAGCGGCTGAACCCGTATCTCGATCCAGACCTTCTGGCGAGGCGCCGGGCGTGGAAGGGGTTCCCATGCCGATGGCGCTGGAAAGGCTCGGGCTCTACCGCGAGGTGTCCGCGAGGATAAAAGGTGGAGACAAGCGTCACTCCCCCGCCGGGGTCCTCGATGTCATCATGGAGGGCGGCCTGGTCATGGCCCAGATGGGGGCCACGATGGCGGAGACTTATGCTCGGGCGGAGTCAGAGCGGTCGAACCTCGCTTGGACCCTCGGGGGGTGTGAGAGAAAGTTGGCTCAACTCAATGAGGCGCACGAGGGGATCCGGCGGGAGTTCTCTGTGACTAAGGAGTCATTGCGATCGAGCCGCTTGGAGGTCGGAGTGCTAACCGAGCAGCTAGCCAAGGCCCGGGAATCGCTTGAGAGGAAAAGCAAACTCCTTGAGGAGGAGTTCCTTCACCATATCGAGCTGGACGGCCGTTGGGAGGCTGAGCGCACCGAGCTGGTGGACCGAGCGGAGGCAGCGGAGCGCCTTCGTTTTGAGGCCGAGGCCGACCGAACTGAGGTGGAGGGAGCGATCGGCGGAGGCCAAGGACCGGGCGGCCGAGGCTGAGCTGATGTTGGCTGAGGCAGAGAAGTGATCAGCAGAGGTCGAGGAGCGTGCGATTGAGGCGGAGCGGAAGTCGGCCGAGCTTGCTGAGAGAATGGGGCTAGTCAGAGCAGAGGCGATCGAGCAATACAGGGGCTCGGAGGCCTACCTAGCCGACCTGCAGGAAGCTACCCTTCCACACTACAAGGCAGCACTTCGCCGAGGCATCCGCAAAGGGTTCGAGCAGGGTTACCACAGGGTCGTTGCCTATGCCGAGGCACAAGATTTCAGGATCGACTTCCCCTCTGGCCAGTGCTATGACTCAGACGAGTCATCTTCTAGCTCCTCTGCGTCGGGCGGGGAAGATCCAGAGAGCTCTTCTCCGGTGGGGTCACCAACTCCGGTTGCCTCGGGAGGGCTCGCGGCAGAGGCAGTTCCCGCGCAGGCGGGGTCAGTGCCAAGGCCGGTCGTCACCGAGGGTGCCGGGGGTGAAACACCCGTGCCTTCCGTTCCCGAGCTTCAAAGTGGGCCCGAGGCCTGATGTATCGCTCTATTTTGCCTTCTTACTTTGTTTGTCTCTTTTCCTTTTCTGAAAAAGAGATTTTCCATTTTGCAAGGCAATAAATGACTTACTTGCTTCTTGCCTTCCTTGCCGTGATTTGATTAGCGTATCTGTAGTAGTTGGAAATTGCCGATACGTCCTGCATGGTTTTCGCATGCTGGTTGGATGGATTCCTGATAGGGTGTCTTTCCATTTCCTCATGCTTTGAATGCCTGGCCACTTCGTGTATCCCGCTGAGGCGGGAAATGAGGGGTTTGAGGTGACCGTTCAGAGGGGAAAATTCCTTTGGCGTGTTTTCGAGGGGGGAGTCATTTAAGGCAAGTAGCCTCCCTTAGCCTATAAAAAGACCAAAGGGCGTCCCTTCCTCTCCAGCGCTTAGGATTTTCACTACCAGTCTTTCCTCGCCCCTTCTTCATGTTGCGCTGTGCCGTTGCATTCGGAGCATGGAGGATCCTTCGGAAGACGACGCTGCCGGTGATGGAGGAGCAGAGAGTTCTTGCTGCTTTGGGCTGTTGATCAGGTTCGACGGTCGTCGCGCGGGGTTGAGATGGGTCCGATGGTCGTCGCGCGGATCTGGAGAGGGTTCGGCGTGCAGAGGCACACCGTTTACCCTTTACCAGTTCCCGCGAGGCTTCCCGGGGGGCGCCGAGATGGAGGACGGATGGGGCATCCGGGACACCCGCCGCCACTCTCTCTCTGCTGGCTCCAGGGGTGGGGAGGAAGCAAATTAAGCTCCCTCCTTTCTGGGCCCTCCCCTGTCATTTCTTTCACTCTGCGGAGGCTGCTTGCTCTATGTACGTTCCAAAGAATTGGCAGGTTGGGAAGGAGGAGGCCTTCATAGGCGTTCCTTCACTCTTCCTCTTCCAAGTTCAACTTGGAAGGTAGCCTTCCTTCTTTTTAATCCCTTTGTCACCTTTGTCACGGGCCACCCGAGTCAATTGGGTTGACCGCCCTTTGACCGAGCCAGTTTCTGCGCGAGGCAGAGTCAGTGGCTGGACGCAAGGAGATCAAGACTGAGTCGACCGAGCGATGGCCTCTTGCGGTGGTGCTAGATGGATTTTTTGCTTTTTGCTATACGATGTACTGGCTTTTGCCTTTCTGATGTACCAATAATTGTTTGAATGAAAAGAAGAGAGTTTTATTTGATCCAACTTGTTTGCACAACCTTAAAAGTACAATTTGCGTAGTGTGGCTGCGTTCCACGTCCGAGGGATGGGTTCCCCTTCCATTGTAGCTAGCATGTACGCACCTTTCCCGAGCGTCTCGACCACTCCGTAGGGGCCTTCCCAGTTAGGGGACAGCTTGCCCGCCGCCTTTAGTGGTCGAGAGGCTTCGGCTTTCCTAAGGACAAAGTCTCCTGGTTGGAAGTGCCTATCTTGGACTTTGGCGTTGTAGTATCGAGTAAGGCGGTGCTTGTATTCCGTTACTCGGATGCTGGCGATCTCTCGATGTTCATCTGCTAGGTCGAGATTCTTGAGTAGATTTTGCTCGTTTACCTCGGGCGAGAAACGGATGACTCGGAGAGAAGGGTTGGTGACCTCTAACGGAATAACGGCCTCAGTGCCATATACCAACTGGAAAGGACTCTCACCGGTTGCCGTTCTGGGAGTCGTCCTGTGTGACCAAAGTACGCTAGGTAGTTCCTTGAGCCAGCTACCCTTGGCCTTGCTGAGTCTGATCTTTATACCTTTTAAGATAGTCTTATTGGCATTTTCGACCAGCCCGTTGGCCTGAGGGTGGGCGACCGAAGTGAAGTGGTTGCGAATACCTAGGTCGGCGCATCGGTCTCAGAAATAGCGAGAATCAAATTGCCGACTGTTGTCGCTCACTATCACCCGGGGGATGCCGTAACGACAGATGATCGACTTCCAGATGAAACTCCAGATGACTGTCTCGGTGATCCTTGCCGTGGCTTCGGCCTCGATCCATTTGGTGAAGTAGTCGATGGCGATGATGATGAACTTATTTTGAGACTGAGCCGTAGGGAACGGCCCGAGAATGTCGATTCCCCACCGAGCGAAGGGATAAGGCTCGGTAAGGGTGACGAGCTTTGTAGCCGGCTGATGGACTAAGTGGTCGAATCGCTGGCATCGGTCGCACTATTGTACGTGGGCCGTGTAGTCACGCTATAGGGTGGGACACCAATAACCCTGCCGTAGCAGGATCCTGGCGAGCGATCTTCCTCTTTAATGCGCTCCGCACAGACCTTCATGAATCTCTTGGATGGCTCGGATGGCTTTGTCGGGGCCGAGACACTTCAGGAGGGGACCAAAGAAAGATTTCCGGTAGAGAGTGTCGTCTAGAATGACGAAGCGCCGGGCTTGGTACTTCATTCTGTGGGCTTCTCGAGGGTCGGAAGGCTCTTGGGAGTCCCGGAGCCACGACAGGTAGGGGGTACGCCACTCGCTGAGAATGGTCGAGTCAACAGCGAGGAGCTCCGAGTCAATGCTCGGGCGCTCTAGCTCTTCAAGGAGGACCGATCGGGTACCTTCCGGGTCGAGGGATGTGGCCAACCGAGAGAGGGCGTCCGCTCGGGAGTTTTCCTCCCGAGCTATTCGGACTACCTCGAATCCCTCGAATTGTTGGGCCAGGTCTCTGACCAGCTGGAGGTATTTGATCATTGGTGCCTCTCGAGCTTCGTATTCACCGTTGACTTGGCTAGCGACCAGCTGGGAGTCGGTGTGGTTGTTGACTCGCTCAACCCCCAACCATCGGGCCATGCGTGCTCCCGAGATAAGGGCCTCGTACTCGGAAGCATTGTTGGATGCCTGAAAGCTGAATTTGAAGGCATACTGTAGTTCTATTCCTTCGGGGGACCTCAGGAGGATTCCGGCACCACTACCGACCGAGTTGAAAGATCCGTCAATGAATAGTTCCCAGGTTGGCCCGGGCGCGGACGGGGATCTTTCTTCAGTCGGGATGGTACTCTCGGCAATGAAGTCGGAGAGCGCTTGGCCTTTCACAGCTGAGCGCGGCCGATAGGAGATGTCATAGGCCCCGAGCATGATGGCCCATTTGACGAGTCGCCCTGAAGCTTCGGTGTGGGCCAGAATCTTCTTTAATGGTTTGCCGGTCAGCACGGTGATGGGGTGCCCCTGGAAATAGGGTCGGAGGTGCTTGGCAGAGGTAACCAATGCTAGCACGGGATACCTCCTTTCAGCCTCGTTGAGCACCTTGCTGGTGTAGTAGACTGGCCTCTCGATTCCTGAGTCATTTCTGACTAGGACCGAGCTGACTGGGGATGGTGTTGCCGAGAGATAGAGCAGCAAGACTTCATCCGGAACGGGCTTGGAGAGCACCGGGGGCGAGGCCAGGAACTCCTTGAGCTCGGCGAACGCTCTCTGGCCTTCCTCATCCCATGCGAACGTAGCAGATGCCAACTTGGGCCCCCTCAATAGCTTGAAGAAGGGCATGCATCGTTCGGCCGCACGGGACAGGAAGCGGCTGAGAGCGTTCGCATGGGGACGTCCTTGATGCTGGTGGGCGGACGCATGTCCAAGATGGTCTGGACCTTGTCGGGGTTGACTTCGATCCCACGCTGAGTAACCAAGAAACCCAGGAACTTCCTAGATCTCACTCCGAAGGCGCACTTGGCAGGATTGAGCTTCATGTTGTACTTGAGGAGGGTGCCGAAGGTTTCAGCGAGGTCGGTGAAGTGGTCTTGGGCCTTGGGTGTCTTGACGAGCATGTCGTCAATGTAGGCTTCGACATTCCGACCTAGTTGCTCCTCGAACATGTGATTGACCAGCCTTTGATTCAACCCGAAAGGCATCTAGGTGTAGCAGTATACGCCGTAGTCGGTGATGAAGGCGGTCTTCTCGACATCTTCTGGGTCCATCCTGATCTGATGGTAACCTGAATAGGCGTCTAAGAAGCTGAGTATCTCATTGCCCGAGGTTGAGTCAACCAATTGGTCGATGCTCGGTAACGGATAACAATCCTTAGGAGTGGCCTTATTCAGATCGGTGAAGTCCACGCACATCCGCCATTTGCCCGAAGCTTTAGGCACCAAGACGACGTTGGCTAGCCACGTCGGGTATAGGATCGGTCTAAAAAGGCCAGTCTCTTGTCCCTTGGTGACCTGTGCCTTGATGATCGCCTACTTCGCTGGGGCATGCTTCCTTCTACGTTGCTGAATGGGCTTCACGGCGGAGTCGAGGTTGAGCTTGTGCATTACAGTCTCCTCTGGTATCCCAGGGAGTTGATCATCGGACCAAGAAAAAACTCAGATGTACTCAGAAAGGAATTTCTTATATTGCTGCTGAACCTTGGGCGGTAGGTCAGCTCCGATCCTTACTCCTAGGGTCGGGTCATCGTTTAGGAAAATCGTCAGTAATTCGCCACCAGGTTCGGTGGTTGCGGTTTTATCCTCGACTCCCCGGGGGCCCTTGTCCTTCCCGTCCGGCCTTGTGGCGTCTACCGAGATATTATAGCACCTTCTGGCCGTGGTTGTTGCATCTCTGTAGTTTTGATGATGACTAACACTATGAATCAAATTATTTTTATGATAATTATTTTGATGCTCCTTGATGAATGATAAAGATCCTGCATTGTCTAAATATTCTTCGGATCTAATGTTGTTGTCTTACATGCACATCTATGGATCAAATGCTTTTTCATCATATTTTTTTTATTTAATGCTCCTCTATCATGTTCACCCATGAGCTCATACTCATTTGTCTTGTTTATATGGGTTCTGTGCATTTAGTGCGTTGACGCACTTGGCTGGCTGCGTAGACGCAATAGTGCGTCTTTCGCTTGGTGTTTTGTCCACTACGTCGACGCTGTCCTTGGATGTGTTGACACATTGGCCTGTTGCCAGGGGGTGAGCATTTCGTTTAAGCAGTTGAGTCAACGCTGCACGATGGAAGAGTTGACGCCTTGGGCTAATGTCCAAAGGTCTTGTGAACCACAACCAAGCGGATGCGTCGACGCTGTCACTGATGCGTTGACGCATTGGTGTGTTCTTGTGAAAAGCCCTGCTCTCCATTTGTAACCATTGCGTTAACACCATCATGCTATGGGGTTGACGCAGTGGCTAGCAAAGTTGGTCTAATTATTTTTATTGTCTGCTGAGCGTTAACGCCTTGGCTTTAGTGCGTTGACGCGGTCTTCAGTCCTTTGATAAGTCCCGTGCAATCGGTATGAACAAACATATGACTTGAATATTCATGAAATTAACCGAATGCTCTCTGAAACCTTACAGGGACTAAAAGACAAATTGGAACTTTATTCCAATCAGGTGAGCACGTGATCCGAGGGAATAATCATCTAACACGTGGCTCGGCTCATCTGGAAGCATCTTCTTTGCGCGTGTCTCGCACACCCTCAGTCTCTCGTGAGTCTGGATATATAGAGGAAGGTTTCTGCCCCTGAAAAGTCGCCGAAGCCACAAGGAAAAGGGTGAGGCCAGAGCGAGAGGAAGGAGAGGAGAAGCCATCCTGATCCATTCGTTGAGCGTACCTGGAAGAGAGAGAGTGATGAAGGAGAGGATGGTTTTCTGCTATGTTTTGTTTATGCTTCTCTAAGAAGCTACATTGGTTCTCCGTTTGATTTCTCTTCGATATTTCTTTATGTTTTCAGTTGTTTGTTCTTAAATTCCGATACTCTATTTTATCGTTCCCTCTAGGTGTAGAGGAAGAGAGGTGAATCCTCTGGGTTGCATTGTGGTTCTCTCTGAATCAGATCATAGGAAGGGAGGTGGTCTCCGGGGTTGTTGTGTTCAGATAGTGAGGAGGCTATCTGGGTTGTTCCCTCCGGCTGTGGAGGAAGAGAGACAGCGTCTCTGATTTGCAGTGAGTATGGGTCACTGCTGGGTTCCCTCTTGTCTAAGAGGAAGGGAGAGTTATCTCCGGGTCAGGTCTTGGGGTGTGAGACCTGGGTGCAAGCTGTAAGTTCAGCGTCTGTAGGGACTTCGTTCCCCAAGCTGTGGATCAGCGTGTTGTTGACAGACTGAGTCTGCAGTTCTTTCGTGTGAAAGTGAAGCCTCATTCTGCTTGAGTGAGGGATGGACGTAAGTCTGCAGGTTGCAGACTGAACCATCTAAACCTCCTGTTCTTCGTGGTGTGATTGTGCGCATCTGTTCTCTTTATGCTTTTGTCTGGCTTCATGAAGTGAGTGTGTTTGTTGCTGATCAAAACCATGGTCTGACTGCTCGGTTAGTGTTTGTGCATTTGTGCTAATGGAATTCTGAATGATATATGTTCTGTGCTCATGATGTGCCTTATCTTGTTTAAGGTTTCTGATCATTCATATTGTCAGTCCTCCTAGCCAATTTCATCTTGTAAGATCTCCTCGGCTGGGATAATTTTTTTAAAAATGGTGATCTATTCATCCCCTCCCCTTCTAGCTCACCGACCTCTTACTTAACAGTTGGTATCAGAGCGGGTTTACCCGAGATGTGGTCCAACGACTAGGGTAATCCTGGAACCAGTGGTCCTCGCCGCTACATAGCTGAAGGACAGTCAATCTCCCGTGCCCTATATTTTGATGGTTCTAATTATTTCTTTTGGAAAAACAGGATGGAAGTTTTCATCCGATCTCAGAGCCACAAGCTGTGGAGAGTCATTACAACTGGACCTTATGATTTACCTCCGAATGAGGAGATGTGGTCTGAAGAACAAGTCAAATTATCCGGACTGAACTGGTCTGCGCTCAACATCATCCAGTGCGTAGTTCACCCTGAAGAATATGCCTGAATTTCAGCGTGCAAAACAGCTAAGAAGATGTGGGATGAACTCGCGCTAATTTATGAGGGTACCTCTCAGGTCAGAGCTACCAAGGTAAACTACCTAACCCTTGAGTATGAATTATTCAAGATGAAGTCAGAGGAGAGCATGACTGATATGTACGCTAGGCTGTCACTGATCACAAACAGCCTCAAGGGGTTTGGAAAGGAAATATCTGAAGGGGATATAGTCAGGAAGATCTTGAGATCTTTGACTCCAGCGTGGCACACAAAGGCCACTGTGATAGAGGAATCGAAGGATTTAACAACCATGACTGTCACTGAACTCATAGGGTCTCTTATGACCTATGAGATAAATCTCAAGAAAATAGGAGAAGGAAGTGACAGAAAGGGCAAGAATGTTGCTCTTAAAGTTGAACGACATAGCAGTAGCAGCAGCAGCAGCAGCAGCAGTGGAGACTCTGATGGAATTCCAGACCTTGACAGGAGTGAAAAAGCTCTGCTCACACGACAGTTCAGGAAATTTCTGAAAATGAAGTGAAAATCATATGGGAGAAAAAGAAACTACTCATCAGGTAAATATCCAAACAATGGCAATGACAAGGATAGGAATGCTGATGGCCGACGAGGAAAATGAGGTAATCAATCCCTTTGTGACTTACTCTATTGATGACTGGGAAGATAAGTATGGTGAACTGCTAGATATGTACAATGCCTTAGCTAAAGAACATCGAGTCACCAAACGCAAACTCAATGTGGTTAATGAAGAACAAGAACTCATCAAGACAGAAAATTCCAAACTGATAGCTGAATTAGCTCAAATGGAAAATGTAAGAAATGAGAACAATCTTGTTAAAAATGAGCTTGAAAAACTTAGAAAACAGCTTGATGAAACCAATCAACATACTGAAGAAAACCTGAGATAAAATGACTTACTCAAGGAAGGGTATGAAGCTGTTAAAAGGGTCAATGATGAATTGCTGGAAAACAATATATGTCTGCGAAAGGAGTTGGAAGATAAGAAGAAAACCCTTGAGAGGTTTGTTTTGGGAGAGAGTAATTTGAATGCCTTGTTAGGCACCAAAGTAAACTTTAACAGAGAGGGGTTGGGTTACAACCCAAGTAAGAAGGAAGCATTTGGGGTAAAAACCACTACTTTCTGCACTGAGAAAGGAAAAGAGAAACTAGACATTCCATCCAGTTCCAAAACTACTGAACAACAAAAGAACATCCATAGACAACAGGCTGATTTTGGAAAAAATATCTTCAAGAAATTCAACAAGCCCACGCACCAGAAGCAAGGTGTCTGTCAATTCATCAACTATGACTCTAATAAAAAAAATGGGCTATTTTAAAAGAAACATGGGAACGTCTAACTATACACAGAATACTGTCAATAAAATGCCTTCATCTAGACAGGTTAAAAATTATGGTCTGGCTGGGACCCAAACCTTTATCAACAGAAACTGGACACACCTTGAGAAACAAAAAGAAACAAATGAAATGCACATCAATAACAAAACTGTCAACTCTCGGCACAGAAAGAAAAAGGGGTTAAAACAGATCTGGATTCCCAAGACTGTGCTTAATGAATTGAACGGTATTTTTGGACCCAACTTACCTTGGGTTCCAAAGCACACAACTTAAATTGTTATTGTGCAGGTGAGCCTAGCAGCCGAGAACAACAAGTGGTATCTCGACAGTGGCTGCTTGAGGTACATGACAGGGGATCAAAGAAAGTTCAGCAAGCTTGAATTAAAAGCAGGAGGGTCAGTTAAGTTTGGAGGTAAAAACAAAGGCCAAATCATTGGGACTGGAACCATCGGTAAGAAAACCTCCAACTCTGTTGAGAAAGTCTTGTTGGTTGAAGGTCTGCAACACAATTTATTGAGTATTAGTCAGGTGTGTGACAAGGGTCACAAGGTTCTTTTTGATGAGCATGCTTGCAAAATTTTAGAACCAAACTCCGATAAAATAAAGTTCATTGCAAATAGAGTCAATAATGTCTATATTGTGGATCTTGATGTTGAGTCTGAGTCTAATCTGTGTCTCACTGCTGATTCAGAGAATAACATGTTTGACTGGCATAGGCGACTAGGCCATGCTAGCTTTAACACCTTGCATAAATTAGCTAAATTTGATTTAGTTAGAGGCATGGCTAGCTTAAAGTTCAAATCAGTTTCGAAGAATTGCGAGGCCTGTGCTCTAGGCAAGCAAACTCGAGCTTCTTTTAAAATTAGGTCTGAGAGCTTGTCAACAAAGATCATGGAACACTTGCACATGGATCTCTTTGGTCCTACTAGAACCCAGAGTCTAAATGGTAAGAGATTTGGTTTTGTCATTGTCGATGACTACTCTAGATTTGCATGGCTATTTTTCTTGGCAAATAAGAGTGATACTTTTCAAAAATTTGAACATTTTTTCAATAAGCAAAAACATATAGGGCACAAGATCACTGTTATCCAATCAGATCATGGAAGAGAGTTTGAGAACTCCTCATTTTCTAGCTTCTGTGACAAGGAGGGACTGACTTACAAATTTTCTTCTCCCAGGACCCCAGAGCAGAATGGAATTGTGGAGAGAAGGAATCGAACAATAGTGGAAATGGCAAGAACACTACTAATGGAGAGTCAGCTACCTAAGAGCTTTTGGGCAGAAGCGGCAAACACAGCCTGCTACATACTTAATAGAGCTTTGGCCTACAAGTCATGATGGAGTTTTCCTGAATCAAATGCAAGAGGAGGAAGTACAACCGGCTGAAGAACCCACTGGTCTGAACCCAGTAAGTACAGCCGAACAAGGTGAGTCCTCAACAAATGTCAGAATTTTTAAAGACCACCCTGTAACCAATATTATTGGTAGTCTTAATGATCCCCCTAGGACAAGATCTCATTTCAGAAATGTTCAGAATCAGGACTTAATTGCTTTAGTTTCTCAAATTGAGCCTAAGACCATTGAAGAAGCCTTAAGTGATGAGAATTGGGTAACTGCCATGTGTGAAGAACTAGGGCAATTTGATAGAAACAATGTCTGGGAACTTGTACCTAGACCTGAAAATTTCAATGTAATAGGAACAAAATGGGTTTTTAAGAACAAACTGAATGAAGAAGGTGTCATCTCTAGGAATAAAGCTAGACTTGTAGATAAAGGCTACAGTCAGGAGTATGGAGTGGACTTTGATGAATCCTTTGCTCCAGTAGCTAGAATGGAGGCTATCAGAATTCTATTAGCATTTGCTTGTTCAAACAACATAAAACTTCAACAAATGGATGTCAAGAGTGCTTTCTTGAATGGAATTTTAAAAGAAGAGGTTTATGTTGAACAACCTCCTGGATTTCGGTTTTCAACAAAACCTAATCAAGTTTTCAGGTTAAACAAAGCTCTTTATGGACTAAAGCAAGCTCCTCGGGCCTGGTATGAAAGACTGACCAGTTTCTTACTGAATAAAGGATATAACAGAGGTAAAGTTGACCAAACCTTATTCACTAAGAAATCAAGACAAGATCTCATCATAGTTCAGGTATATGTAGACGACATCATTTTTGGATCAACAAATCCTGAACTGTGTAAAGAATTTTCACAGCTTATGTCATCTGAATTTGAGATGAGCTTAGTTGGAGAACTGACTTATTTCCTTGGCTTGCAGATAAATCAAATGTCAGATGGCTGCTTCTTCCACCAAACCAAGTACACGCTGGAAATCCTAAAGAGGTTTGGGATGACTAACCTGAAGCATATATCCACCCCAATGAGTACAAGCATGACCCTTAATGCAGATGAGTCAGGTAAACAAGTGGATGAAAAACTCTACAGAGGTATGATCGGATCCCTCTTGTACTTAACAGCCTCTAGGCCAGACATTCAATTCAGTGTAGGTTTATGTGCAAGATATCAGTCTAGGCCTACTGAACTACATTTGTTTGCTGTAAAAAGAATCTTTAGATATCTGTCTGCCACACATACATTAGGCTTATGGTATCCTGCTTCACGCACATTAGATTTAGTTGCATACACTGATGCAGACTTTGCTGGATGTAAACTAGATAGGAAGAGCACCAGTGGCCACTGCCAATTCTTAGGAGGATGCCTAGTTTCTTGGAGTTCAAAGAAACAACATTCAGTGGCTCTTTCCACTACTGAGGCTGAATACGTGGCTGCAAGCAGCTGTGGCACTCAGGTTATCTGGATCAAGCATCAGCTTCAAGATTACCAAGTAGAGACAGGTTGCACTCCCATCTTTTGTGATAACACTAGTGCCATAAACATTGCAAAGAATCCTGTTTTACACTCACGAACAAAACACATTGAAATCAGACACCACTTTATCAGAAATGAAATTGCAAATAAAACATTGGAATTAATTCATGTTGGGACTGCAGATCAAATTGCTGATATTTTTACAAAACCTCTAGATACTGAAAAATTCACCTCTTTGAGAAGGGAACTTGGTATTTACAAACTCTGACTGATTTGAGGCAATGAATTCTGGGTCATGTATTTCCATAAATTTAGTGGTAGTTTTGTCATACTTTTTCTGGTGGGGGTCCCTATGTGAGGGGGAGTGGGTGTGTGCTTTGAGTAAAGTCAATTCTGCTTCTCTGCTGTTTTCTGGGTAGAATGGAAGATAGAGCTGCTAGAGAGGGGGAGCTTGACTAATTAGAAACGCTTGAAAGATGGTTGTTGTTGCTGGATTAAATGTTAGAATTGATCTTGAATATTCCTCTTAATAGAACCTCATTCATTTCCTACATTCTTAAGTCTGTGCAATTAAAGTCCAGCTAGAATCCTCTTCTAGTAAGTCTTAAGAGGCTAAGATTAACCTTCACAAGTATATCCACTTACTTTGTTGCATGACTCATGAACAAGCTAGACTTGTAAGAAATGGTTTCTGTTTATGAGTTTCTCATTGGACATCTTGATAAGACCTCTAATATTTGCCCTGGGTTTTGTCTTCAAACAACCCCTTGTTGAGCTAGTTAAACTGATCTGTGCTTAAAACTGCATACTGAGAAACTAGGAATCCCATCAATGAAATGAGAATTTCCTATGTCATGAGGTATCAGTTCTCATAAACAAAATCAAAAGAAAGAAATAAAATTCAAAATTATGCTTGGCAGAGCAATGATGACAATATGGTGAGTAATTGGGGATTCTGACCTCTGATCAAGGTGTCTCCTCATGTAACAACCAATGGTCACTATCTCTGCTCTCTAATTGAGAAGTGATGAGGCTCTCACACTGCGTAACTGAGGATGATGGCCTCTAACCAAGGTGCATACTTGATGTCAAAAGTGTAACTGGCCAAATACACTCTATAACTGTGCTTTCTCTGCCTAGACTGTTTGTCCTCAATGCCTACAGGCTGTCTTAGTGGTTCAAACTCTTGTTGTCTCTTTGACAAGCCTTAACAGCTACCTCAGTCATACTTGTTGCCACTTGCTCTTCTCTCATAATCATAGTAAGTTGATAAACTTCAAGTTTATTCTGAATCTCTTTCTCTTACCAGAACTCCAAGATTCATCACTGGACCTTACAGCCCCACTTAAGCATCTAAGATTTGACAATGAGTGTCTACTGTTGGAATCCTCTCCATCTTTTCTCATCAGTCCAGCGTCAACATCTCTCTTTCTCCCTGTTTTGATGATGTCAAAGGGGGAGAAGGTTGAAAAGTCTGAAAAGGGGAGAAGGTTGAAAGGGGGAGTAAAGAAAAGATCTTGTAGCTAGCTAGTGGAAGGAAGGTTTTGGAATGGTTTTTGGTAAAAGATGATGAGTGCTGTGAGTTCAGGCCTGTTTAGGCCTTGAGAGGTCACCATTGCTGCCTTTATTGAGAATGTTTTAAGATGGTGTTTCTTCTTTCACTGAATTTGACTCATGGTGTTGCCATCATCAAAAAGGGGGAGATTGTTGCATCTCTATAGTTTTGATGATGACTAACACTATGAATCAAATTATTTTTATGATAATTATTTTGATGCTCCTTGATGAATGATAAAGATCCTGCATTGTCTAAATATTCTTAGGATCTAATGTTATTGTCTTGCATGCACATCTATGGATCAAATGCTTTTTCATCATGTTTTTTTTATTTAATGCTCCTCTATCATGTTCACCCATGAGCTCATACTCATTTGTCTTATTTATATGGGTTCTGTGCATTTAGTGCGTTGACGCACTTGGCTGGCTGCGTAGGCGCAATAGTGCGTCTTTCGCTTGGTGTTTTGTCCACTGCGTCGATGCTGTCACTGGATGCGTTGACACATTGGCCTATTGCCAGGGGGGTGAGCATTTCGTTTAAGCAGTTGAGTCGACACTGCACGATGGAAGAGTTGACGCCTTGGGCTAATGTCCAAAGGTCTTGTGAACCACAACCAAGCGGATGCATCGACGCTGTCACTGATGCGTTGACGCATTGGTGTGTTCTTGTGAAAAGCCCTGCTCTCCATTTGTAACCATTGCGTTAACACCATCATGCTATGGGGTTGACGCAGTGGCTAGCAAAGTTGGTCTAATTATTTTTATTGTCTGCTGAGCATTAACGCCTTGGCTTTAGTGCGTTGACGCGGTCTTCAGTCCTTTGATAAGTCCCGTGCAATCGGTATGAACAAACGTATGACTTGAATATTCATGAAATTAACCGAATGCTCTCTGAAACCTTACAGGGACTAAAAGACAAATTGGAACTTTATTCCAATCAGGTGGGCACGTGATCCGAGGGAATAATCATCTAACACGTGGCTCGACTCATCTGGAAGCATCTTCTTCGCGCGTGTCTCCCACACCCTCAGTCTCTCGTGAGTCTGGATATATAGAGGAAGGTTTCTGCCCCTGAAAAGCCGCCGAAGACACAAGGAAAAGGGTGAGGCCAGAGCGAGAGGAAGGAGAGGAGAAGCCATCCTGATCCATTCGTTGAGCGTACCTGGAAGAGAGAGAGTGATGAAGGAGAGGATGGTTTTCTGCTATGTTTTGTTTATGCTTCTCTAAGAAGCTACATTGGTTCTCCGTTTGATTGCTCTTCGATATTTCTTTATGTTTTCACTTGTTTGTTCTTAAATTCTGATACTCTGTTTTATCGTTCCCTCTAGGTGTAGAGGAAGAGAGGTGAATCCTCTGGGTTGCATTGTGGTTCCCTCTGAATCAGATCAGAGGAAGAGAGGTGGTCTCCGGGGTTGTTGTGTTCAGATAGTGAGGAGGCTATCTGGGTTGTTCCCTCCGGCTGTGGAGGAAGAGAGACAGCGTCTCTGATTTGCAGTGAGTATGGGTCACTGCTGGGTTCCCTCTTGTCTAAGAGGAAGGGAGAGTTGTCTCCGGGTTAGGTCTTAGGGTGTGAGACCTGGGTGCAAGCTGTAAGTTCAGCGTCTGTAGGGACTTCGTTCCCCAAGCTGTGGATCAGCGTGTTGTTGGCAGACTGAGTCTGCAGTTCTTTCGTGTGAAAGTGAAGCCTCATTCTGCTTGAGTGAGGGATGGACGTAAGTCTGTAGGTTGCAGACTGAACCATCTAAACCTCCTGTTCTTTGTGGTGTGATTGTGCGCATCTTTTCTCTTTATGCTTTTGTCTGGCTTCATGAAGTGAGTGTGTTTGTTGCTGATCGAAACCTTGGTCTGACTGCTCGGTTAGTGTTTGTGCATTTGTGCTAATGGAATTCTGAATGATATATGTTCTGTGCTCGTGATGTGCCTTATCTTGTTTAAGGTTTCTGATCATTCATATTGTCAGTCCTCCTAGCCAATTTCATCTTGTAAGATCTCCTCGGCTGGGATAATTTTTTTTTAAACGGTGATCTATTCATCCCCTCCCCTTCTAGCTCACCGACCTCTTATTTAACAGTGGCTTGGTTACCTCGGACTTCCCCCAACCCATTTTTGGTAGGGAACTTCATTTTCTGGTGATAGGTAGACGGTACTACCTTTATTCGGCCGAGGATTCCCTGGCCGAAGATGGCGTTGTACGCTATCATACCCTTAATCACTATGAAGTCCACCATGACAGTAACGGTTTTGGGTGGGGTGCCGTGGGTAACCGGCAAGCTTAGGGCTCCCTCGGGATAGGTGGCCAGGCCATTAAACCCGCAGAGGGGGGTTCGGACCGGGCGGAGTTTGGATGGATCCTCCCCCATCTTGAGGAACCAGTCATAAGACAGTACATCAGGGGCACTCCCATTGTCAACCAGAATCCTATCTACGTTACAATGGTTTATCGTAGCAGAGATCACGAGGGCGTCGTCATGCGGGGTGCTCAGCCCTTCCAAGTCTCGGTCGGAGAAGACTATGACCTGGGGCTCACTTGGCGGGGCCTTGGGAGGCTCTATGGCTCGGCTCGCCCGCTCTGCATGACGCTTCCTTCCTCGGCTGCTGTCGCCTCCTGATGTCGTCCCTCCGGAGATGACGTTGATGTGGACCCCTCGGGGGCCGTTGTCAATCTCGTCTGCGGCGCCTTGTTCTTCTTTATGCTCGGTAGCGAACCGAGCTAGGTGACCCAGACGAATGAGGCGCTCGATCTCATCTTGGAGCTGGTGGCAGTCACCGGTGTGGTGCCCGTGATCGCCGTGGAATAAGCAATGCTTGTTGCGATTACGGTTCTTCGTCCTCATCGGCTCGGGCTGGTGGAGGAGTCCCGAGTCTTTGATGTCTTCATATATCTCGTAGACCGGGGCGGCTAGTGGGGTGTACCGCTCGTACTTTCACTTGCGCTCCCCATCACGGTCTCTCTTTTTCCCCGGGCCTGAGTTTGGCTCGAAAGCCCGCTTCTTGTCCCCCTCCCGACCCGGGCTGGTTGCGTCTCGGCAAGCGTTGAGCACCTCTTTGCACTCGGCGTGGCGCAATGCTAGAGTCACTAGCTCGGCAAGGGTCGAGGGAGGGTGGAGGACAAGTTCGCGGTGAAGATTCTCATCCCGGGTGCCCCCAGTCAGTGCGGTTATGGTTGAGGCCACGTCTAGGCGGGGGATTCTCAGGGCTTCCGATTTAAATCGGTGAATATAGGCCCAGAGTCTTTCCCCTTGCGCCAGTTTGAGGGCTAGGAGCCCCGCTACCGACCTTGGGGGGCACTTCCGGAGAAACTCTCTTTGAAGACTCGCCCAAATTGCTTGAAGTCTCGGATGGATCCGGGGATGAGGGCCCGGAACCATGCTTGAGTGCCTTGGACCAGGGTGGTCACGAAGGCTCAGCACTTGATGGCGTCGGACGCTCCGTGTAGGGTCATCAGAGCGTCAAAGCTGTCGTAATGATCGGCCGGGTCGCCCTGGCCGTCGTAGGGCTTGAAGGTAAGGATGGAGGTTCTGGGAGATACCTCTGCCTTCAAGATGTGCTCAGAGAACAGGGATTTCTCCTCATCCTCCGGGAAAGAGGTCTTCTGCAGGGCGCGGAGGGCGCGCTCCTGCTCTGTGAAACGCCTCTCGAAATCTCGTAGCCGGAGGGATAACTCCGGCTGCTGCCGCGTCGTGGGGCTGGGGGGAGCGTCTTGGCGATCTCCGGGAACGTCAATCTCCGGGTTCGGACGGCGCGCCCCCAGTTTTCCTCTCCTCGGCGTGGAGGAAGCCTCTTGCTCCGGAGGCGAAGCATGCGAGGGGCCTTCAATCCGATTGCGGATGATTTGCTGGCCGCGGAGGGTGAAGCGTCCTCCGGCGGTGTGCTGGGAGATACTCCCGCGGGGAGGGCTCCCTGACGGAGCGCGGGACCTTCCATCCCTAGCCGCCTGGGCCCTCATGAGCTCCACGAGGACATCCAGTTTCTCGTTGAGGACCTGGAAGGCTTCGGCGCCACCGTTGGGTGGTAGCCCTACCGCCGCAGGAGGGGGTGGTGGATTGTTGGCGGGGGCGCTGGCGTTGGAGGGAGGGTTCTGTGAGGCCCGAGAGGGGCCACCCCCTGCCGCTACCATGGCCTTTCCCTTCTCGCTGGCGGACCTCCTCCCTGAGCTCCTTCGCACCATACTGGCTCTTTGTACGTTTCCCACAGACGGCGCCAGATGAAGAGGCGTGTTCTCGCGCTGGTCCTGAGCGGATGGAGGATCACCGGGTAGTGAACTGCAAGATAGAGAAACGGATCAGGGGGCCCAGGGAGAGTCCCTAGGGAAAACCCTCCGATGCTTAAGTCAGTGGAGCTATGGCGGGAGCAATAAGGGGAGGTGAGAGCTTGTGCGTGAGATCCCTCTCCACCAAAAGGGGTGAAGTGGTTCTTGCTCAGGAGCTTTGAGCGTATGATTGCCCTTACCTTCGTCGGAGGGTCTCCCTGGTTTAAATAGTACGCCGTCTCCAGGAGTCCTGTAAGCCGAGGGGTTTTAGGTGGGGGTTACGTCCTCATCGTGGGCTTTTATTGCCTTATCGTGGGAGCGTTATCACCTTGGGGAAGAAGAAGTCCCTTACCTTCCTGAATTCCTGCCTGCTGTGGACTCTTAACGGCTGCAAAGGATAAGCAATCGTTGGCCGTTCTGAGCTCAGAGAGGCCAGCCCTATCGGGCGATAGGCTTAGCTCGAAAGTGGATGGGTCGGATGGGTCGGCGTACGCCTTCTTCTCCCGGGCGGAGATATGGCTTGGGCCAGACCTTTCCTGTGACCTGACCGACACTCGGGCCCTCCAAGCCTAGAGGCCGCCTAGGAAGGTTGTGTCCTTGAGTGATTTTTTATTGGGCTTTCTTCCCTGAGTGGGCCCTGTGGGCTGTCACTTAGGCGAGCTTGGCCTCGTTGGGTCCTGTCGGGCCTAGTCGGGCTGCTCTTTGAATGAGCTACAGAAATCCCCCTCTCCATGCATAAAGTTGGATTGCACATTTGTATTCTAGTCCTCCTATAGTTTAGTTCTTTAACCAAAACCTAGAATTCTATTAAGAATAGTAGATTACGTATGCATAAAGTGATGATTTGTAATTTTATATACTAGCCCCCTTAAGGTTTGGCTTTTACACAAAGCCCTCAGGTTTCTTTATGTTATACGGTAGGGTTGGCTTGTATACTTTCATTATAGTCCTTATGAGGTTGGGTTCTTTATGTAAGACCTTCATGTATGATTTCTTTTATGAAGA